>JAJOOO010079621.1:0-20629 GCA_029582685.1 Solanum piurae
CATTCATAATCCAGCTTAACACTACTGCATTACACTTCTCCCACTGATCATGCAATAGTGGTTCAAACATAGATTTGGGAAACCTTCCATCTACGAAACCTAACTTGCTTTTCCCAACTAAACCAATCCTAAACGACCTACTCCACAGAGCATAGTTCTCTGAACCTGTTAACTGAAGAGAGATTAGAGAACTACCTGGAGTGTCTGTGTGTTGAAGAAATAGTGGATGATTGTGATCAATCACTGGAAATGTGACAGGGATTGTAACTCCATTTCCAATTCCAGTGCTAGTACCTTCAGCTGTAGTTCCATTCGTCATTTGAGCTAGCTTGAATTTTGATGCTTCCTTTCAATTCACCTTTAACATATGGTGAATCTGAGCACCTGATAGTTGCTGCTATGAACTCAGAATCCAGATCGATAGCTCTGATACCATGAAAACTCCATGAATGGAGGTTGATTCTTAGATCAATTTACAGAGAGAATAGAGGAGAAAGAGAAATTGTATTGAATATTATGAACTCTGTTACATTGAATCTGTACCACTATGACTTTTATACTTGTACAATAGTTCACAGATACACAAATATCTAAAACTGTTTTGTAACTAACTATTGCCAGCTCAGCATTCTGTTTAGCTGACTGTACTTATGGTTTAGCTAACTCAACCATTCAGCTTGTTAACTCTATGCACTAGTTAACAAAATCAATTTGTTTTTCAAGAAAAAAAAAATTCTAGGAAAATATTTTCCTTCTACCAAACACACTAACACTTAACATTGTTGGGTGCCCTTTTTGATTTGCTTCTTTTTTTTTTTTTTTCTTTTTTTGAGTTTAGCAACTTGATCTTGTTTACTTTCTTTTTAATAGAATTTGGATCAAAATTGGTGTATTTTCTTAATTTATATCCCAATTTACATCCTAATTGAACATGTTTGATTCAAATGAACTCTTTAAAAAAATAGGAAAGTAAGTTTACAATCACAAAGATGGCATTTTTAGCTAGCTTTTGTTTGTTGTGAAGAGAAACATGTATAAAATAAGTATGAAAACACATGTAATGCAACTGCAGACTTTGTTCTGTTACATGACTATTCTACAAACAGATTGCTACATGAATAGTCTGAGTCTGTTTCTGCTCTTATTTTTGAGTTTTTGTATCTAAAAGCTGGTGGTTTATATGTTTGATAGGTTGAATACCAACTTAGTGACATGAGCTTGCTCGCGAATGAGAGCTTGTTGAAACAAATGAACAAGGACCCTGAAGCCTTTGGTGAGTGCACTATCGATAAATCGTTAAAGAAAATGTCTGCATTTTTCTATGCATTAGTTTCTCACTTTCTTGAAAAATGTATGTTCTACTACTACTACTACTATTGCAGTTCCTATTTCTTCTGTTTCGGCTACAAAGAAAATCAAGTCCCTCATCACCAACAACCAATTAACACTTTCTCATGCCCTCTTGTCCTCTACAAAATTGGTAAATTTTGGATTTTTAGTTGCAGTGTTTTAACTTCCTTTATTAGATAACAACTAATGTGTTCTGTATTTGGAAGATTGTAAGCGATGATGGCAAGAGAGTCAAACGAAAAATCCCATTCACTGACAAGGATAAAGAGGGATTGATGGTACACTTACATTTATCATATATCGATTGTCTATGGTTTTGATTAAATTTCATAGTACTAATATTACTCCTCTCGGTTCCATTTCTTCAGTTACGCACTGTGGTTGCTGAGAATCTACCCGATGATCACTCTCATCACAACATCGAGAAAATATTTAATGTGGCTGGAAGGTTATGATTATATTTTTGTATCTCGTCCACACATTTTATCTTTTCTATATGTATGTGTTGTCGAACTAACACATCATGGTGTTCTGTTCCCATTTTAGTGTCAAAACCATCCGAGTATGCCATCCTCAAGATCCTAACACACGAACACGAGGAGACTTGGGCATCAGCAGTAAGGTATTAAGTACTAAGTAACAGAATTGTTCTGTTTTTAAAAAAAAAAACACTTTCCCTTTAGATAGGTATCTAATTCCTTCTGTTTTATTGTCTAATCAAGCTTCATGCACTGATAGAGTTCGAGCATCCAGAAGCCGCTGAGAAAGCAGTATGCTTTTATTTTTGTGTTTCCTTTGAAGTTCTTTTTGTTAACCTCATTTTGCTACAACTTTGGACATCTAAAACTGTTATTTGCCTTAACTTAAACAGGCGGAGAAGCTAAATGATGAGAGGAACTGGAGAAAGGGCCTTCGAGTGAGGTTGTTGCTCAGACGTTCAGTAAGTTTAATCATTGCATTTTGCTATTGCTTTTTCATTTACAACAACTAATTTGATCTGAATACGTTTGATTCATTCAGAACTAGACGACAGTCTTAAATTCATTAAAATGAACCTGTTTGTTGCTATTGTTGCAGCCAAAGTCCGTTCTAAAGAGCAGAAAGACAGCATTTGAGGGCTGTTTAGATGATGAAGATTGGTTGAGTTCTGAATTAGCAGATGACTCACATCATGTTTCTAATCAATCAGAAGTAGTGGATCATACTAATGTAAGTATATATATGGTACTCATGAATCACTGTATCAAATATTACAATGTAATGATTCAAATTTCTCTCGATTCATCTTAGGTTGAAGAGACTTTAACAGCTGCAACAACAAAGAAAACATGGGGTAAAGGGCATGGTAAAAGTACACGACAAAGAAGCCAAATGTACATCGGACGTGGACTGCTTTCCTCATCACCACAAAGCAGCAACACATACGAAGCACCGGTGAAACAAGCTACAAAAGGACCTAGAATGCCAGATGGAACCAGAGGTTTCACTATGGGAAGAGGGAAGCCCCTGAGTATTAATATTCAAACTGGAGTACATGTTGTATAAATGGAAGATGATCAATTTTGCCCCGGTTTCACTTGGTAGTTCATGGAAGCCTCAAGTCAAATTCTTTTTGTTGTTAAATATATATATTCATGTCAATTTTTTCTAGAACTAATTAAGATCCAAAAGTACTGTATAGGTAATTAACTACGGCTACATGGCTTCCTTGAGACTACCAATTTTGTTTTGTACATTTCTCTTTTTGTGAAAATTATCATATCATGGGGAATAATATGACTGAGTTTAAGATTCTGCCTCTCATTCAGTCTTCAGTAGTGTGCATTATTAGTTTTTATATGTCACTGATGAATTCCATTCTTGAATAATGTGGAGGTTATAAGGAAGATTTTTTTTTCTTTTGTTTGAACTTGAAACATGAAGGCTATTGTTACATCAAAATGTCCTCAAAAGTGCTCCACAGTGAACTTATGTTCTCTATACCCATCCCCATCTGTGTATTGCTCGTAATGATTGTTGGGTATATAGTAAGAATTAATGAGAAATGAAGGAAAGATGAAAAGAGGAATTTGAAAGGTTCTCTTATGTTTTAGTAAGAAAAAATATTTCTCCCTCATTGATGGTGGAAAAAAAGTTAAAGTGTCTAAATAGAGAAACATTTCTACTAGTTGTTAAAAAGGGTTGGAAAGAGGGACCCCCTTGTACCGTTGTCGTCGCTCAACTTTGGCTTTGTTTTAATTATTTATTTAATTAATTAAATTAAATAGCCTAAATGTTTCTAATTATTTAAATAATTAACCAAAACGATCCAACCCAACTCGGATCCGCGCGACCCGCGTTTTACATCTTTCCTATTTTATTTGAATTTTCCACCGTTGGAAATGACTATTTTAAAAGGTTGTAACTTTCAGGAACAACCATGACCGTTCTGAAAGGTTGAAACCTTTTGGAACCAGTGTTTCTTGGGTATAAATACCAGTGATTCCTCCGACTTTTCAGTTACAAAATTTCTGAACTTCTTCTTCTTCTTCTGCACAATTCAATATTAGTGTACTTTACTGCCGTTGAGTGGCTCGCTGAAACCATTGTTTTGGGTATCAATACACTGATGAATATAATTGTTCTATCATGGGAGGATCTATTCCAATTCAAACCTCAAATACTAGAGGGAAATAATTTGCTTAAGGGGACATTGTGCATTCAGTGGACTCAATTTTTTTTCCTTTCTGTTTCATACGATTGATATAGATTCTGGTATGGTAATGCTATTAGTTTCTGTTCTTGAAACTTTGGAGTTTTACTGTTTCTGCAAAGTTTTGTTGTCACTAGTATTGTTTCAAGGGAAAAGGGTCAAAAATGCCCTTAAACTATGTGAAAGGAACAAAAATGCCCTTAAACTATGTGAAAGGAACAAAAATGCCCTTCGTTTATAGTTTGGTCCAAAAACGCCCTTTCCGTCAATACTTTGGTCCAAAAATGCCCTTATTGTTATTTTGGGCAAAAAATGCTCATTTTTTCAAATAAATATATTATTTATTTTCTTTTTAACACATTATTTTTCTAATAATATTTTTTTAATTATCAAATGTTTATCTTACTTCAATTCATAAAAAAATAAAAATGAAAATATTTCTTATTTTATTATAATTATTTTTTATCATTTTATAAATATAAATTAATGATGGATATACTATGATCTTATACATATGACATATATTATATGTCGAAAGGGTACATGAAGTTATTCTATTTTAATTGATAAGATGACATTAAGAAGAAAAAAAAATTCCTACATTTTTATTTGTTAAAGTGATTTTAAAAGAAAGAAAACAAGAACATGCTTCTTTAATAATATTTTAATTAAGAAGAAAATGTGTTTAAAATAAAAAATAATATACTTATTTGGAAAAGGGCATTTTTGACCCATTTAGTAATTATAGGGGCATTTTTGGATCAAAGTATTGACTCCAAGGGCATTTTTTAACCAAAGTATTGACGGTAAGGACATTTTTGAGCCAAACTATAAACGGAGGGCATTTTTGTTCCTTTCACATAGTTTAAGGGCATTTTTGACCCTTTTCCCTTGTTTCAAATACAGATTGAATAACAATCTTAAGGAAATTATTGTTTTATTTGTTAATCTGTATTTGTGGGTGGAGACAAAAACCTTCGTAGTTTTCTACTCCAATTAAGTTACAATTTAATTTATTGCTTACTAAATCAGTTGTATCGATTTTTGTTTATCAGAAATGACAATTGATAGTGCTACGACTTATGTGGTCGTTGCTGCACCAACCCGAACTGTTGTGCCATGCCAGCAGACAAATAAAAAAAATTCTCTGGTAAAATTCTCTAGTGTGAATTTCAACGAATGGAAGCAACATGTATTTTTCTGGCTTACCACTCTTGGCCTGCAGAAATAAACTTCAGTGTTTCCTTCTGATACGTCAGATAGAAAAAAAATAATGATTATTGAAGCATGGAAACATGCAGACTTTCTATGTAAGGGAAACATTTTAAGTGCTTTAGATGATGACTTATATAATGTTTGCAGCGCATTGACAACTTTGAAAGAATTGTTGAATGCACTTGAGAAAAAATATAAGATAGAAGAGGCATGCTTGAAGAAGTTTGTGGTCACAAAGTTTTTAGACTACAAGATGACAGATAGCAAAGCTGTTAAATCACAAGTACAAGAGCTTCAACTTATTTTCCATGATCTCATTGTTGCGGACATGGTAGTTAATAAAGCTTTTCAAGTGGCTGTAATGATTGAGAAGTTACCTCCTTCGTGGAACTACTTCAAGAATTATTTAAAGCACAAATGCAAGGAAATGAAGTTTGAAGATCTTGTGATTCGGCTCAAGATTGAGAATGATAACAAGACCGCCAAAAATAAGTTTCGTGGGAGCTCGACAATCATGTGAGTTAATATTATTGAAGAGGCTCCTACCAAAGACAAGAAAAGAAAGAAGTCCAACGAACAGAAGTTAGAGCAGGCCAAGAAGAAATTCAAAATACTTTTAGCAAGATTCAATATATAGGGTTAATGTGGAACGACAAACATGAACAATAATTCAAGGAGTTCAATGCATAAAGTATCAAAATCTCATAAGGTAAGAATTTCATAAAATTGAGGGTGATACCCTATATTCAACTTACTACTAACTGAATTTAGATGTAGGGCGTGAGGACGAACTAGTCCAATTCTATGAATAACCTTACATACTTGCAAGAACAAAGTTCTTGACGAAACTGGAAGAACGCTTGAAAATCCTAGTTTTCTCCTCTTGGATCCTTGCTCTATGACTTGGAAGCGTTGATGAGAGTAATAGGGTCGATTAATATTGTTTAGAACCTTATTTAGGTGTAAAAACGTTGGGGTTTAGGCTTAAAAAAAGTGGAAAGATATTGAACTACCCCTCTTAAAAAGCTGTCGAAAACCTTCCACGGGGCCATCTACAGTTCATGGTTTGATCTATGGACCGTAGATCCTATTCGTGGAATTTATATTGAATTTTAAGGATAAAAAAATCATTTTACGGGTCTAATCTACGACCCATAGAAGTTTCTACGGATCTTAGATCCAATCCGTAGAATTTATACTAAATTTTCAAGCTCAAAAGTTAATTCTATGGGTCCAATCTACAACCCGTAAAAGTTCTACGGCCCGTAGAATGGATCCGTACGAATCATACCCCAAAATTTGTCTCTCTGAACTTTTCCTACGACTTGACAGTACGGGTCGTAGAAATTTCTATGGCTCGTAGAAGCAATTCATAGAAATTGACTTCAGAAAACTCTAATGTGACAATCTCTAGTAAAATGACCATAACTTTTTACTTCGAACTCCAAAATGAGGCAAACTAGGTGGCGTTAGAAAAGAGGAATCATAGATCTTCAATTTGATAATTCATAGGTTACCTCATTCATTTTGTGTTGAGAGATATGATCATTTGAAGCTGACCTAAGTAGAATCTTATATCAAAACTTAATTGGTAAGGAAACTTTCAACTCAACTTTGTGTGCTAGGGGATTCTTGTGACCTTAATTCATATCCAAATCCATTCCCAGACTAAAGATTGACCTTTACACATATGAGCAATTTAAGAATCACCTATATGATCTTACATGTAAAAATAGAATGGTTTGGACCTTAACTTAGAAATTTTTGGAGTGTTACAAGTGTTTTCACTGAAACATTGCTTCTTCTTCTCTGATATCATCAGAGTGTATATATATTTTGATGGTATCAAGCTGTAAACGTGCATTAGTAAGTATGAAAGTAAGGGGTAGCTGCTTGTAATTAATATTTTTCCTTTTTTGGGTACACGTGTTTTTCTCCCATAAAAATATCCTCAAAATTAATAGCTTGGTAAAAAATGCCTACATTGTTACTTAGAGCCTGTTTGGCATTGTTATTGGGAGATCAGAAGTGTTTTTTTTTGTTGAGAAAAATACTCATTTTGAGAAATTAAGGGTCTGTTTGGAAAGCCACCTGGTAATTGGAATTGATGTAATTACTAGGGTAGTAATTACCAGCCTAGTAATTACACTGTCTAGTAATTACATTGGCCTGTTTGGTTGCCACAGTGTAATTACACTGTAATTACCCATGTCCTGTTTGGATGCCACAGTTAAATTTTAAAATAAATTAGATTTTAAGTAAATAATATTACTACTTAATTAATTATAATGAATACAAAAGTTTTTTCAAGCCTAGATTTTCCAACATCACACATCAAAATTCGGTAGCATCCCATATAACTAGCTCTTTGAAAACAATGTTTCCAACAGTGAAAAGTAATGAGATCAATGGCATTAGTCACGCACATGCATTCAGCCAACATCATTTTCTAGCTGAATACATACATAATGCTCCTTGATTCTTTGTTTCATCTTTCCTTGCCCAAATGGTACCATTGCATTGAAAAATAAATACCATTCTAAGTAGGTAAATGAAAGATGTTCGAGGAAGGTGCAGATCCATGAAACTTACCTAAGCAAGTTAGCTATAACATTTCATGCACAAAGACAAAGGTCATGCAAGTGATTTTGTAGTTCAACAATATTAGTTATGCTTGAGATGGCAAAAAGAAACTGATTGCACCCTCAGTGATAATAGTTGTGCTTGCAATAATGGCATAACTCGGGTGACATACAAGTGGTGTAGCAGTGAAACGGAAGAAAAATGCGGAGTTAGCAAGATTTGCCATCATGAATGACATCAGACCAAAAATATTTGAAGAAATGTTGCTCTATCATTCATGAGTCGTGATAACAGACTACTCCAAATACATATGAACTTAAGTCCCTTGCAACCTCCATCCACAAGCTAGACTACTCCCATTCCTTTTCCCCACTAATCTGTCCAACGACTAGGATAATTGACAAAAGGCAATTTCTTACAATGTTGGCAACTTGTATTGCACATGATTTACATCCTTGATCTATATGGCATATGCACGTATATTTTTTGCTACAACATAACCTTTTTTATACAGTCAAGTCTCAACAAAACTAAGAGAGTCATTCGATGTATGATATTCACCTAATTGCTCTAGCATTCCACATTTGTTGAGCTATTTCATCTCTCAGATTGCACATATATTGTTTATCAGCATCTTTCGGTCCTCGTCCAATGTCTTCTTCATCAGAATCAGAATCAGAATCAGAGTCAATATCATTCAAACCGTGAGAATCTTCTATTTCTTCTTCCATGTGTTCTTCAAAATATGAATCCTGCCAATTCCACTTGCGAATGAAATTATGAAGTATGCAACATGAGAGTACAATCCAACCTTGTTTTTTGATGGAATACGGAGGAGGAGTCGTTAATATAGGAAATCTTTTTTTCAAAACAGCAAATGTCCTCTCTACGACATTTCGAAGTTTTGAATATCTCAAGTTATAGAGCTCACGAGCATTTTGTGGTGCTTGTGTTTGGCTCCATTCTCTCAAATGATATCGTGCACCACGATAAGGTGCTAGAAAGCCCTTTGTATTTGCATAGCCTGCATCAACAATGTAATATTTTCCTACAAAATTACAAGTATCAGCTTGAACTTTTTAGAAAAATAAATAATATCACTATCTGAATTATTAGTAAATTACCATTCGGAATTTTCAATCTATTTTGTGATCTTTCCCAAACAGCATTTCTTAACACTCTAGAATCCGAAGCAGAGCCTTCCCAACCACTAAGCACGTATTGAAATTTCATATCAAAATCTACAACAGTAAGGACATTTTGAGAAAGAACTCCTTTACGATTTCAATATCTCGGTTGTTCTTCCATGGGTATTAGTGCAGGAATATGAGTTCCATCTATAGCTCCAACGCAATCCTTCAAAAAGCTTACAATAAATTTTAAAATATGACACAAAACAATTATAAAATTTTAACTAGTAAAAGTAAATGTAATGCTAAAAACTTACCTTGAACCAAGGATAAAAAAATGGATTAGAGGATATTTCATGCGAGATATCTTTTCCTGCATGTTTCACATAGTATTTCCCTAATCGGAGACAAGCTTTCAAGCACTTGTTAAAATAACGACTAATTGTTTCTCCTGAATGTTGAAAACGATTTTGCACAACTCTATTCCTTTCATTATGAGCTAACGTAAATAAAAATATAGCCAGTTGTTCTTCAACTCTAACCATTCTTTAATCAGTTAATAGACCTCTTGTTTTCATCTCATCTGCAAATTGCAAGAAACATCCAACATTCATACGTAATAGGTCATAGCATCCACGAGGATGTCCTTCAATCAAATATTTAATAAACTCTGCTCCAGTTAAAATTGATGTGTGTACTCTTTTTTTTTTATCCAACACCGAAATAACTTGCAATAATACTAATTAAAAGTACACATTTTGCCAGAAACACCATGACGTGATCATCCTTTGCCATCCTATTTGACAAGTAAATGAATTAATTCTAGAATAGATAATCTAGAAGAGAAGAGATAATATCATATACAATCTTAACAAAACATAGGATAAGTAACGTAATTTCAAAACAAAGAAGAGATAATATCATATACAATCTTAACAAAACATAAGATAAGTCTTAGGATTAATTCTAGAATAGATAATCTAGAAGTAAATAAGATACCAGCCCAAAACATCATTCGAACAACAAAATATGCTTTTAAACGATATCACTCAATATAAACCAAGTTTGCGCATGACCCATTTCTTTCTAAGCTCTGGAGGCATAGCAGCAAAAAATTCAGCATTTCTCTTATCTACAAGAAGGTCAACAGTTTGCATAGTCCATTCATCATCGAAGTCTAATTCCAATATCAAAGGCATTAATTTTTCAGCGGAGGTGTTTTTTGGTTCATGTTGTAGCCTTATTTGTTCTTCAGCTATTGCTGTCCATCGATCAACAGATTTTGCCAAGCTATTTCCAATAGAATTCTTAATTCTCTTTGGACGTGATGTCAAAGTTGGTTGCTGATCTAAATGCCTTTTTCCTGCTCTCTTTTCTTGATTAGATGATTGAGTTATTTCAGGACTAGTAAAGTTCATGTTCTGAACAAAATATCGATCATCCTGGTCAACAAATTGTGTATCTTCACCAGGTATGGTAACTTTTTCAGCAGCTATATCATCATCGGTGAATTCACTTTGAAAATCCTCGACATCATTAATTTCACACCCATAACTACCATCAGCGACAGTATCTCCAAAAATTAATGCCAAAGTATTATAGTCTGGCAACGTCTTCGTCCAATACTTAGAATCTTTTGGGTGTGCCTATTATATTATCAATAGTCTTAAATCAGAAAAATAAATAACATAAATTTAAACTATATCGAGAAAAAAATAAGAATATATGTAACTCACTGCAAGGTATTGCTCCCAGACATCATCTTCAACATCAACTTTTCGAGTTTCTTCATTCCACCCAAATCCACTATGTTGTGACATTCTCTTCATAGTAGCATATATCTTCTTCAAAGTCCTCATCCTATTTTTCATTTTAGTCTTATCTAATTTGTCCCCATATAGCTTGTTCATTTCTTTTTCTACACTATCCCATCCTTCAGTGGTTAAGCCTCCTGGTTGCGTTCTTCCTAACTTAACTTGTTCAGCAATAAAGTAAATGAAATGTTCATCTTGAACTTCACTCCATTTGGTATATGGTTTTCCAACCTTAGGTGTTTGGTTAGTTGTCATTCTACATAAATGAAAATATTAAAAATTTCAAGGCAAAAAAGTACTTCACTAAAGCAGGCTTTGAGGTTAATTTGGCAAGGTGAACTTGATTGTTCTTAGAATAACATGAGGAGTAATTTACATCATGCTCACTTTTACCGAATGACTATGACTAATCACATATATCAAGTGTGGCAAGAGAGGAATCGAAAATTATTTTGATTTGACGCATCATCCAGGAAGTGATGTACAAGGCCAGTTTCAAGCCCAATCTAGCAACGAGGACAACAAACCTGAACTGTTAACCCATTTAAAGTTTGTTTGGTAGGCTGACTAGGAGTTGATATTTTGTTTTGCTACTTACTATTGCTACCAGTGATAATAGTATGCACTGTAACAATCAACTAATATACAATTTTAAATACAAAGAGTGTAAATGGAAAGAAACCAAGAGCAGAGGTGTATCGATTGATGCAAACTTCACAACCTGAAGTCGTCAAATTACAGTTCTCAGTCACTCTCTTGTACCAACTCGCTAATACACCAACAGTTGCACAGATGATAACATAAACACCAACCAAATCAACAAGATTTCCACCCATACCAACTGACATTCACTGATCAGAACCAATCATAAAAATAAAGTAAATATGTAGTTCTTATCTTTTAGTATTTCAATAATATCATGTGCCCCTTCATCAACTTAATACCCAGAGCCTACAAGTAAACAAACAACCCAATCTCAATAGAAACAAACAGTGAAAACAACCATAAAAATCCTCAACAAATATTGGCACAAATCATGAACTCAATCAATTTCCAATTAAATAAGGCCTGATTTGACTTTAGACACCAAACCCAGTTCCAATTTATTATAAAAAATTAAAGAAAAAAATTAATTCTCATATTTATTTTAATCTCAAGAACTAATAGGAGAAAATACAAAGATCAAACTCGTACATAATCTACCTAGACATCAAAATTTGAAATGTAAAATGAATCAAAGAGAAGTCTTACTTCGAAAGAAGATGCACAAGATTTGTTGTTGTGCCGTTGAAAGAAATGGAAATGTCCAAACAAAAAGAAAGAAGTGACCTTTGCCGTTTCAGATATAAATATATTAAAAAAGATAATATTAAAAAATTCATGTAATTACATGGTGTAATTACACTCAATTCCTTACCCTCCCCAAGGAATTGAGTGTAATTACACCCCTTCAATTACACCCAATTCCCCTCTTACCATGTAATTACTTGGTCTACCAAACAGGACAAAGAGAGTAATTACACCAATTACACCAATTCCCAATTCCATTGTGTCCTTTCAAACAGACCCTAATAAAAGAAAAGTTGTTGATTATACTCAACTTCCTATATATTGGGAGATTTACACGATAACAGAGTTAGTTAGTTTTGACTTAAATTAATTATTTATTCGTGTGGTTTTGTATTTAATTGGAGTGATTTTTTAAATTTTGGAAGGAACATTACTGATTAGCTATTATTGTCAGCAATCAGTGTATGTTAGATTTCTTAATGATATTTTAACCTATATCTTTTTCTAAAAAAATTATTATTATTTAATTTTGACATTTTTATTTTCTATTTCATATTGCTTGAACTTAAATCTATACATTAGCCAGCCAGCTAATTTTGGATTTCTAACCATTTAGATTTGATTTTTTGCTTATAATTAACTACAAAATGTTTCAAGCTAGCTTTCATTGTTGAAGCAGAATTCGATGATGTTGGGAAGGATATTTAGCAAAAGCATTAAGAGGGTGTGTCGTAGTTGGTTAGATTTATTTTATTTAGGAAAGAATTAGTAGTTATGAGTGAATCTTTATATTATTTCATAAAAATATTAGTTATTCCATTTTCTATTCTTGCCTAAAATAATTTATAGATAACTTATACATGTATTATTTATGCGAGTTTCTATATTACAAATCAAACACCATTTAAATGTTATACCTAAATAATTTACCTCCTACTTAGCTACCATAAATAGTATTACTTATGAAATATTAAATACCTTCATAACTCACATCTATACTAGCTACAAATTGTGTATCAGTAGATAGGAGATGCTGTATACATGAATTTATATTACGATGTATTCCCACTCGAATTGAAGACATTGGCATTGATTTTGTAAACCGATTCAGAACTTTTTAGTTACAAACAATCTCAATTCAAACTCTCTTTACTTGTGGGTGTACATCTTCAATTTGTTAATTATGTTTTTCCTAATTATTTTATTCTATATATTTTGTTGTTTATCACTTTCCTCATGTGTTTCCATCATTTTGTGAATGTTGATATTTATCATTACAGATTTTTTTTCGTGTAGGGAGATCAATATTTATAGAGGTGAATTTATTCGAAAAGATCTGCCAGTTTGTTTATTTGGTGTAAATATCATTAATATATTTTTATAAGATTATTATTATATTTTATGGTTTCTCCTCAGTTATGATATTTAGTTTACTTCAATAAATTTTGTCCTTATATATATATATATATTTATATCAGTGCACACACATACATTGTGTGTGAAAGCCTAAATGTAAATATTAAGTTAATGATCACACATTTCATGTACATTAACATAGACACTTCATTGCACAATGAAGAGAAGGTCAAAAGTGGAGAAAAGTAATCGAAGGTAAAGATGATAGAGTTTAAGAAAATGAATGTCACACCCCAACCCTAGGTGAGGCGGACAAGTACCATATGAACACATACTTTACAAGTGACCTATGATGAGAAAGTAAACTACTATGCAGATAAATTTACTGATGAGAAGCTTTATATACAACACATGTTGACTAGCTGAACCGATACATGTGACAAATAAAACTATGAATACAGATGATAGTTTTACAATGCCTACAAAGCCTCTACTATCCATGGATGTACCACTATGAAAATATACATAGTAAAGACTCGGCAAAGCCCCGAATCAACCTGGAGCTCACCAACAACCGCTGAGTATCATGTACAAATTGGGGAGATCTACTAGCTGAGTACATGTACCTGCAACATGAAATGCAGCGTCCCCAATAAAGGACGTCAGTACGAAAAAATGTACTGAATATGTAAGGCATAATACCATACGAAAAATGAGAGCTCAAGTGAAACCAAATACAAATAGATAAGGATTTGAGACCACCTTTGCTTATACTTGTTAAATCTTGTATGTTACAGTATTTTCTTTACTTTTCTGTGCATTATAATCTTTATAAGACATATGATACAAATGATCAGTTGATCAATGGTAGAAGAGGATGACCCATGCTATGCATTTTAACCCCTGGGATGTTGTCCTCATAATTCCACAAATTCGGATCGACCCATGCTAGGCTTTCGCCCCTGAGCTGCCACCCTTCTATGCCAATTGGGATCGGCCCATGCTAGGCATTCGCCCTTGAGCTGCCACCCATAATTATACAGATTGCTTCACTTAGATTCTTTAATCTTTGATATTGTTGTTTTGATGTTCATAACTCTTTTGAGATTGTTGTTTTGGTGGTCATAATCATTGTTGAGATTTGGAACTATGGACTAGTAGTAGAAGACATATGAATATGAACTTACGATAATAACAATGACATGAGAAGAAAATGTGACACCAATGTAATACTTAGGGAGCTTATATGACTTAGTAAGCATTTTGATATCTCGAATTGAAGCACATTTCAAGTGAAGACATCTAACATTCAGCCTAGAGATTTGAATTCTATATGATAGCCAAATACTCACTAACTAATATCAAATACAAGGTATACATGAATGTGGAACCAAGGGAGAATGTGGACAGATTCAATTTAAGGACGGATACATATTCCAAGTAAGTACATATAAAATGTACAATAGAGGAAGTAGGGATATTGTGAAGTAACATTATAGTCTAACACAATGGGAGTAATAACCAATAAAGGGAACATATGAACATGTGAAAAGGTAACATATATGTATATCCAACATATAAACATATGTACCATGTGTAATCTAGGATCATTTTGATTTATATAAGGGGTATACATGCCAAGGGTACTTTGACGATGAAATGAGTTTAAACCTTGCATGCTAATACTTGGTAGAGTAAGCACGTACATTTAGTAATAAACTCATACTAGAGTACTCACTTTACTGCTCTAGGAAGTAGGAACTGCAACTATGGATCAGTCACTACCAAGAGGACTTAGAAAGCTTACTTTGTAATACAAGTGTTGGATTCATGCCAAAGAAATAGAAAATTGAATAGCGTTACATACCTCAATCCCCAATTTGTATAGCTTACAAAGTGTCAACCTGTCCTCTAACGTCATAGTCTTCATCTACAACAACCAATCATTAAGGCTAATATTAGCAGCTTACCAACCAACTCGGGATATTCTAACTCATCAAAACAGTAGCCAGGCAGCCAACCCATAATCCTTCTATTTGATTATTTTCTTTCACAAATTCTGTTCGTTATAGTTATTTACATGGAACGGACAGTGAGCTTACAAAAATTTTAATTTAATGGTGCATCACCATAGCTTATAAATCTGCCCCCTAACAGCTTTCCGCAATCATTCTCTAAGTACATCAATGACCTCCCATAAACAAATCAATACAGCAGTAGTCCTCAGCACGCAAAAAAAATCAAAAGACTTGAATTTATGGTTTTCAATCACCATCCCACGAGTTGCAATAAACAAGTCTAGAATTCTCAAATAAACTAAAAATTAAGAGGTTGTGGCAGCACCTTACCTTGGCTATCTAAATCTGCCATTCTCCTTCATTTTCTGTTTTTGTAACCTTCTCTTAATCTTTGGAAGAGAGTGGCAGAATCTTGGCTGCCAACACATATAGCTATTTTGTCCAATATACTTGAAACAATAGAGGAGAGAAGGTGATCTTGTGGCTGCTTTGGAAGGAACAAGATGAAAAATACTTAGAATCCTAGTGGGAACATTGGGTGGCTGCTTTATCTTGAGAGAGAGAAATATATGAACTTGAGAGCTTAAAATTTAGATAAGAGGAAAATGAGATATTTGTACCAGATTTTTGGTCTAATAAAAGGTTCCCTTTTGCCACCTTTCTTGTACTTCATTTGCAGCCAACATGTGTCTTTAATTTAGGTCACACATTTAAGTAGGTGATGCACCTACTTTTTCTTTCAAATTATTTCTTGTGGGCTTGGAAATATTGGGCCTTGGCTGTTCCATTTTCCCCTCATTCTTCTATTCAACTTGGGCCAGATTAATGCAAGTAGTTGGTAGTGTACTTGGCCCAATAACATGGTCAAAAGAGTCTTAGTAGGTGATGCACCTACTTGGTCCTTTGGGCTGGTCAATAAGTCAAAGTAGGTGATGCACCTACTAGCTTAAGTGTTGTAGTCAAGCAAGCACCTCAATATTTTATTCCATTTCTAGACTTTAATACCTTTAACTTAACTTAAAACTTATATACACTATGTCACTTTAAAAAACTCTAGATTCAAATACCACCTTATGATCTCAAGTTTAAATACTTCCATCGATTTCGACTTAATCGGGTCACATTTAAATCTACGGACAGTTCACTTTAAACCTATTCTATTGTCACTAGTTGCATAGGAAACCGAGTCCATAACTATACCAAAAGGAAATTTATAAGCGTCATATAAATAGAACTAGTACACGTAGAATACGGGGTGTTACAATGAAAAGGCGTGAATGAGGATTGAATAAATGTCCGGAGGATTCACAACAAGATGATCATAGTTCATACCCATACGAAAAATGGAAAATCTTTAAATCGACAGGCAATTGTTGAGGAAAGTCAAAAATTATTGTTACTCTTTAATTTTCTTATTGGCTTTTTTTTCTATTTATCCAACTATGATTATAGTTACCTTTGCATTTGTGTTTAAAAGCTAACTTGGCATTATATGTAGCTGACATTTACGGTTTTTCAATGAAATTAAAGATCGAACCCTGACAAAAATGGTTCATGTTTAGGTAGGTAACCAATTGAGCTACTATAATTCTCCAACAATTAGTGTATTTACCTTCTGGATGAGATTTTTCTCCATCTATGTTTTTTTTTTGTAAGGAGCAAATCAAGTCTTAGACAAACATGAAAAACTTTGACACTACATTCAGTTAAATAGTTGCGTCTTTAGATAGACTTAGACAGACACATGAATTAAAACAAAATTATAATAGTATAAAGGAAAAGGGAAGATAAACAAAAAAATAATTACGATAGACAACTTCATGCAAACAACAGATGAACCAATATTCTACCATTCCACAGCACTGTCAAACTAAATGAATGATTGTACGCTGAGTTTGAACAAATTTGAGATGTCACTTAACAAACAGATGTAATATATAGGAACACTCGTTGATGCCTACCGCATCATTTTCCGTCCTCGCACAAAACATATTTATACAACAGAACTTGGAAAAGTAAGTACAATCCCAAGGTATCATTTGAACTCGATCTTAAAAGTCAACTAGAAGAAACATATACATTTGTTGGTTGAATTCACAGGTGAGAGGGAAGAAGACAAGATACGAACAACACCAGACAACTATCAAAGAAGTGATTTCAATTGTGTAGACTTAGTTATTTAATATTAAGTTGCAATGTTTGGGTCCAACTTAAAAGTGACATATATTTCAGTACTACACATAATTAAGGGGACGAAATAGCCTAAATTATACATAGACAATTACACTACTATTATTTAAACATCTAGAAACAAAGCCTTAATTATACTGTTATTGCATAGACAATAGTTTGATACAAAATAAAATGGATACATTTTCGGGTTATATGAAACTCAAGATTTGGCATGCACAACGCACGTGCAGTGAATCTAGTAATATTAAAATTGAAGGAGACAAAAGGTTGTCTCCCCCATAATCAACTAGTAATCACGCTTTACCCCGCTTGCAATTTTTATCTAATTATAATAATATAATAATATAAAGTGAAAATTTTATAATTGACATTTATAGGACTAATAATTATAAGTTATAACAATAAACAATTACATGTCATGACATTTTACTAAATTAAAAAAGATTTAAAGGCAGAAAAAATCAACTAGTTTGAAAAAATAAATAAATTAAAAACAAAATTTTGAGTAACAAAAAAATTGAAAATGTTAATGATAATTAATAGAAGGCATAAAAATAGGAGAGTCATAACAAAATAGAATATTTGTTTTCCTTGTTTAGCTCAAGACAATTATTTCAAACATATTTCTTTTCAAAAAGAAAAATTAGACAATTTCTCTCTCTTCTCAATATTCTATGTAGTCTAATTCGTTCGAACAGATTTCTTAGTTGTCACTCTCTTCTAATTCAAATTCTTTTTATACAATAATCATCATTTTCTTGTAATGGACAGTTTCTTATCAGTATTAATAAAGCATGGTGGTTGATAGGATCCTTAAGGTTAGTGTTTTTCCAAAAATTTTGTGTAATTGATTGCGAAAAATTGGGTTTTTTTTTAATGTATATTGTTGTTAGTATTTTATATGAACCATTTTTCATTTTGGTATGTTTTTGGTTTTAAAAATTACATAAAATTTATTTGAAATTAGTATACTAGATATATTAGACATGTATAGAAATTGATAATGTTTTTGGTATGATTTTGGTGTGATTGAACTTTATTTTATGGCATTATATTGGAATGAATTTAGGCATAATAATGGAATGAATTTGCTATACTGTTTATTTAATAAATGACTATTACTAGTTAGAAATGGTATATTTTTTGTATTCTTTTGGCATGAATCTGATATGAATCAGTGATGACTTTTGGCATGAAATATGTATAGAAAGTGTGCATAAAAATGGTATGAAATTTGTGCATAAAATGGTATATTAGAAAGTGTTCATAAAATGGTATACTAGTAATATCATACATGTTTGGAAATTGATAATGTTTTTGGTGCGATTCTGGTATGATTGAACTTTATTTTTTTGGCATTATATTGTAATGGATTTGGGCATGATAATGAAATAAATTTGATATATTGTTTATTTAATAGATGACAATTACTAGTTAGAAATTGTATTCTTTTGATATTACTAGTACATTTTATTTGTGTATAAAAAAATAGTTCATAGTGTGATCTTGTATATGATAATTTTTGTATGAACCATGGTTGCAAAAGAATGACTATATATTGTTTTGTTATATTTTGTATGAATTGTGGATTCAAATGGGTCTATATAATTGATATAATCGGGTATACAATCGATATACAATTGATATAAAATTGGTATGGACCATTTTTTTACAATGATTAATTCAAAACAAAATTCATACCAAAACAATCAATATATAAATTATATAAAATCGGTATGAACCTTTTGTTACAATGATTAATACAAAATCAAAGTTTATAGTAAAATCATAGGATAGGTTCATTTATTTTTGAAATTAAAATTCATACCAAAATCATAGAGTGGGTCCATTTAGTTTTAAAATCATAATTCATATCAAATTCATACAATTTAGCAGATATATAATTTTGGAAAATAGAAAACATGTAATTTAAATCATTATTCATACAAAAATTCATACAATTCAAATTATTTATTAATGGTATGAAATAAAAAAAAATAGCAATCTCAAGAAGAAGAAAATGAAGATAAAGGAAGAAGAGAAGGAAAAACATAGGAAATAAATAAATATATATATAGAGAGAGAGAGAGAGAGAAAATAGTGAACAACATATTTAAATTCAATATTAGAAAAAATTAGTATTCATCAATAGTATCAAGAGTTATTAAGTAATAATAGTAGTACGTTGTTGGGGGTTGGGGAATGGGAATCTTTTAAATATTTCTATCAATTTAAATATATAACTTATAAAAAGATATTATTGTATTTAATATCAAGGATAAGGAAGAATATTAAAAAGATCCACATTTAAAAAAAATTGATATGATATTTGAATTCAAATTTAAATAAAAGAAGTATTTTTTATCAGAAAGTAGAAACTCATAAATAAAAGAATTCTAAATGAACTCTTACTAGTTCATAAATTTATCATTTTTGAATATTATAAAATAAAATAAAATACATTTAAAATATTAAATTAAAAAATAATAAATAATAAATAATAATAGTAATAATAATAATAATAATACATAAGGAAAGAAAATCAAAAGTATTTAAATTTGAAAATACATTAGACTTTTAATTCTAATTGGACTCTTACTATTCATAAACTTATCATTCAAATGTTATAAAATAAAGGGAAAAGGGTCAAAAATGCCCTTAAACTATGTGAAAGGAATAAAAATGTCCCCCGTTTATAGTTTGACTCAAAAATGCCCTTGTCGTCAATACTTTGGTTCAAAAATGCCCTTGCAGTCAATACTTTGGTCCAGAAATTCCCCTATAATTACTAAATGGGTCAAAAATGTCCTTTTCCGAATAAGTATATTATTTTTTATTTTTAAACACATTTTCTTATTAATTAAATTATTATATAAGAACCATGTTCTTGTTTTCTTTCTTTTAAAATCACTTTAAAAAATAAAAATGTAGGAAATATTTTTTTTCTTGTTAATCTCATCTTATCAATTAAAATAGAATAACTTCATG
>JAJOOO010079622.1:0-31466 GCA_029582685.1 Solanum piurae
TGAGTTTCATCAAGTCTACACTCCGACAAGCCATGAAGCAGGGGGCATTTGTAGACATTGAAATTTTGTGGGACTCTACAAGATGTGTTCAATTCGAGCTGGGACTCTACTAATTGTGTTCAACTCAAATTAGGATTCTTGGAGGCTACTAAACCATAAACCCTAGTTTATGCCTATATAAAGGGTATTAAATTCTCTTAAAAGACATCTCAAAAAACTCCATAAAGAGATCAAGACCTCGATATATTCCACAAAAGACATGGAATATTCATATAGAGGTCAAATTTAAATCATCCTAGTTCGAGAAATACGCCACTAACGGCCCTCGAATCATGGATAAATCTTAGGAGAGGAGAATCAAGGGAGAAACATAATTGTACCCGCTATCTTGATGAATAAAATTATGTTTCTTCATATTTTATTTTTGTGGTTTATTTATTTTCCGTATGTTTAAAATTTGTTGCAAACACTAACATTGTAGTTATTCACTCTCCTTTCGTTCTAGTAACTTTCGTACTTGTTCTAATGTTCATATAAGGAACAATATTATATGAATATTTTCTGTGTTCTAATTTCTTAGTAACATATAACTGTAATTTTCTTTATTTGATAATATTTCAATTGCAGATATTTTATTTTTTAGTAACACACACCTGTGATTTTCGTTATTTGGTAATAATTGAACTACAAAATATGTAATTTCTTTGTAACAAGTAGATTTTCTGATACTAGCAAGTGACCTGCTCTCGATATGCTCTACTTGGATAAATAGGTCGATGGAAAATATTTATGAGCATTCATATGTTAGGATTATTTTTAACTCTCTAAGAGATCATTTTCTAACCCTCGAAGATGAAATCCATGCGCTTGCCACTGGTTTACACAAAGATAATTTAAATCACTTAGCTAACATGGAAGTTCACTATTTCGTGACTCGAACTATCCTAATATAAATATAAATAATTACTTTCTCGACTCAAACTTGTGACCTAACTTAGCTAGCAATAAAACTAAAATCCATAGCTAAACTAAGTGAGACTACTACATTATTCAATGTTGTTGCCTCCTAAGCTTTGATGAACAATAATGACAAATTAGCTATTGCATAGGAGCGGGGATTTTACCATGTGCGCACCCAAAGGGTAGCGACTGCGGGTTTCCCTTGTCATCAAAAAAATAAATAATGACAAATTCAATGTAATTTCAGAGAAGTTTAAAAAATATGGTATACATAAACATTACCCCTACCTTTGAGGAGGTTCTTTTTAAAAAACTCGACTCTAATAATTCTTAAGCCTACCTCTACTCCTCCTCAAGCCTACTACGGCCAAGCTCACACCTCCTAACCGGCACATCTACACCCAATAATACTAAGCTTTGATGAACGTTGCTTGGAGATCAACACCAACTAGAAATTGAATTTGTCGTAATTGTACGCTTTCAATTGTTTAAACTGAGTTGTTGAAATAACTAACAGTAGACTGGAAAATCAAAATCAAATGGAGACCACCATCATGAGGTGCACCCTCAAGACCTTATTATTAATTATTGCACATCCGTTCAATAAATTAAAGAACAAACAAACATTGAACCCAAGTAATATCGCTTAGGTATAAATACACAATCGCAGCTTTATTCTTCAAATCTCATGATAAACTCAAAACTAAAGATAACATTTACCTAAATGACCCGGTCATTCGCCATGCTATGGATAAAAAGAGATACAGCAACCATACAAAAGACTACTGAGCAAACACACATTTTTTTTTTCCATTTTAATTTCATGGATCCAGACGTCCATTGTGGAAAACTGCACACAACTGACTTGACGTGTTCTTACATTGTAGAAGACCACAGAATTATTTGCTTCTCGAGAATTTGGTCGATCCCTACAAAACTGCACATTTCAGCAAATCGCAATTATCGAGTCTCATCCTCAAGGTTGCGGAAACCAGCAACCAAATCATCATGAAGCTTCTGAAACTTGCCCACCAGAACATCCTCTCCTTCAGCTGGATCCTCAAACTTTTGGGACCTGTGAGAAATGTAGGTGTAAAAAGCAGGAAAAATGGGCAAGGGAAAGGGGTAAGGACAGGCAATGCATTAAACTGGCAACATAGGGACATCTTTTTTCATTTTTTTACTGGTTGCAGCATTAGGGACATATTTGCTAGACAAAGTAACATGATATCGTAGTACAAAGTCCATATCTAGGCAGTAACTTACACCAAACGGTAGAACAAATCTCCTAGACGGTGCTTAATGAGAGTGTAAGTGATTTTCTGTCCATCCATACCAGCTCCTCGTTCAACGGCCTGTGCAAAAGATTATAACAGAAAATGTTACAAGGGAATCCCAAAATTCAATTCTCTACTTACTGGTCTCAAGTGACAGTGTTCCAAAAGCTACCTAGAATCTAACTAAATGTGACAAAAGGAGATGTAAGAGCATAAAAATAACAATCATCATCAGTACATACCATTATCTATATGAATGAGAAGAATGCAGTATGAAGGAAATACAGAAGGAAGATCTTAATGCAGTGAATGCTAAACTATCTTACCTGGTTGGCCAAGTTATAGAAGTGGATGATGTTGCGCAACATCCAAACAGATTTGTAGAAAGGGCAGAACTTATCATATCTGTCATAAGACAAAAAAAAGTGAGTCCATGACAATCCAATTCCTTCCAGAATAAGGCATCACCATTGATTTATACAACTTACGGCGTAAATGCATTTTGTGCAAGGTAGTCCTCCCTTAAAAGTTTTGCAGTTTCCAAGGTAATCTTATCTGTTTCAGCTAAAGCATCCTTTCCGACAAGCTGCAGAAGGCAAGATCCAATTTAGTGTATTCCCTCTCTGAGAAGAGAAGTAAGAAGATGCAAACCCTTTTTTTATGCATTGCAAGATTACTACAGAATTGTGGGACATGTTTTTAAATATTTTGGGTCTAAAGTTGACTATGCCAAGAGACACACGGGAGCTTCTACAAGGTTGGTAAAAAAAAGGGGTCTAAGGGATGTTCACTCAACGGTCTAGAATGCAATTCCAGAGGCTATTTAAAGGTTTATATACACAGCATACCCAGTATAATCACAAAAGTGGGGTTTGGGAGGGTAGTGTGTACGCAACCTTAACCCTACCTTGTGAAGGTAAAGAGGTTGTTTCCAATAGACCCTCATAATAAAATGAAGTAGGGAAAGGAAATATAGTGAAGCTAGGGATGGGCATATATCACCAAAAACGAATTACCAAACCGGACAAATAATTTTGGTAATTTGGTTTTCAGTACGGTATTTGGAGTAAAATTTCTGAAATACAGTATTCAGTACAATTTACTAATACCGTTCGGTATTCATTAGGATTCTTTTTCCCACCATTTCTTCCTAGAACACTGAACAGCCACACAAGAATAGCCGAACAACCACCATCTAATCTGAATCTGACCATCTCAAATCGCTAATTTCAGGTTAGATACTCTCTTATGATTTGTTTTCTACCCTTTTTATCTCCTTGTATATTAGGGCAGCCTAAAGGTTGTTGCACGTTCTTCATCATGTTTTGATTCACGGATTCTGCCCTACATTTAGCTCATATCTTAACTAGTACTTATAAATTATTTTGAATTTATGAGTGCGTAATCTGACTAGGACCTATATCGTAGGTAAATTGTAACTGACAAATTTTTTTGCTCAAGGATTCCCTCGTTCTTGATTTCTAATTGCAAGTTGCCTCAGGTACTTTCTGGTTTCTTGCTAAATTTTCAAGTTTTTCTGGCTTCTCTTTTGTTGGCAACAGTACTTCTCTTGGAGTTTTAGATCTAAATTTTAAGTTCCAATGAGAAATCAAAAACTCATTGGTTCTGTGATGACTTTTTAGTTTATTCACGATGTGAAAATTATAATCTATTTTCCTATATTGTAGCTTGTGGAGGTGATAAAGATGTACTCTGTTTCAGTATCAATATATGGCTGACATTTTTTCTTCTTTTTTACAGGTTCTTTCACATCTATGACTAAATCTTGATGGATTTTGGAGAGTAATAAGCCTTGATTTTGTGAAGGAATGAAGAACCCATACGGGGATGGGAAAGGAGCAATGGGACTGTTTTAGACTTTTAATATTAGCCAGATTGTAAACATTAACTTAATTTCCTTTTTTAAGACAGAAACTTTGATTTTGTAAGACCACAACATATGGTATGCTTTGGAATTGAATGCCTGGTTTTAGACTTTTAAGTTTGGACCAGTAGGGGCACGAAAGAAGACTTCACCAAAGTTGAAAATGGCTGGAAAATTGTGCTGCTGCAAAGACAAGCCAAACATGTTGATGTTACAAACTGATAGATCTCCCTTTTGCTATAACTATGCAGGCATTGTGTAGTGTTTACTTCCAGCAAATCATCAGTTTCATCTCTGTTGTAAATATACACATCATAGAACTAATTTAGTTGTCGAAGAATCAAACCTTCTACCCTAATCCTTGACCCATATCCTATCTAAGGTCATATCCTCAGTAAGCTACAAGTGTGTCATGTCCTGTCTAATCACTTCCCCAATACTTCTTCGCATTTGGTGGATTATATAGAAAGGAGAACCTCTAAAAAAAAAAAAAAGGAAAATGTATCTAGTCTTAAGTTAAATTATATTTCTTCTAATCACTTCCCCAATACTTCTTCACATTTGGTGGATTATATAGAAAGGAGAAACTCTAAAAAAAAGGAAAATGTATCTAGTCTTAAGTTAAATTATATTTCTTTACTTTCTTTTTGGGGAAAGATGCAAATGTACATGAGAGTGATGAAGTAGAAATACAGTTGATTTTACAAGCTCTCTTCACAATCTGTGAAAGGTACTTTTGATGTACTCGGTTGTCTATATCAGCATGTTCTTGATGTTCACTTTTCTATACAAGACTTTACCTTATAAAAAACAACTTCCTTTCATCATGTTCTATTGTTTTGGCTTCTCTCTCAATACAGAAAGCCCATAGCGCCGCTCTGGGCTTCCTGTCTCTCAAATAATCCCATCAAACCACAAATTTCTCTCTAGGCTCACTCCTTAGCATGCTGAACCTACTCTCCCCTTTCATATCCAGGCCTGTTCTTCAGCTTGTTGAGCCTGATCTTTCTCTCTACATTAAGTCTACCCTTTATCTTCTCAAAGAAAAAACAAACGAAATATTTTGTCCATGTGTAAACCTAAGAACCAGGTTACACGTGTGGGAAGGTGTTAGAGAAGTACACCTGCTTGTCATCATTTGTGCAACAGTGCAAGGGTCTCCAAAGGGGTTTATAATGTATTGGCACTCTACCCATCCTTAATATTTTGAATTGAATGCTCGGATTTTCTTTCCCCAATAGTTGCAAAGGTCAATAAACTAGGAAATTTAGAAGAACTTTGACATAAACTCCTGAACCAATGTTCACCCAGCTATAACAAATTTCTTTTCCGCACAACACAATCCCTCTAAGTATGAATTCCCTCCATTGCAACATGACTTCTAAGTCTGACCTTCAAGGAATATGAACAAGGAAGACAGAGAGCACAAAGGCTAGCAAATAGCCTTTGAGCAAGGAAGCATCTATGTCCATATCAACAATCGCCAGACCAAATACAAGTGAAAAAGGCTCCTTAAACAAAATAAGCCTAAAGGTAGAGCTACATCAACCCCACCTCCATCCCCTTCTCCTAGGTGAATTAAATATGGCAACTTTATCAAATAAAACTCCAGAAAAAGGTAAAATACCACATACTTGAACAATTTCATTTAGGTCATCCTCCCTCTGCAGCACCTCACGGGCTTTTGTCCTTATGTCAATAAAATCAGGATCAAACTTCTCATAAAAGGACTCGAGTGCCTGAATACAAAAAAATGTCAAGTCAATGAGAAGCCGTTTTTGGCCAATGAGCAGAAACAGGAAAAGACGAAAAATAAGCTTCAAATTTGCAAAATAAGCATATAAGTGTGCATAAAAAGCATACCCCTGAGTATTTTGAATAGGAAATAAGCCAATTTACAGAGGGAAAGTGTTTCCTCTGAGCCAATTTCTTGTCCAAACCCCAGAAGACCTGCAAAAGAATGATCTTAAAGAAAGCTGGCAGTGGCAGGAACCACAAAAGTCCACTAATGAAGATTGTGTTTTACTTACCTGAACAATACCAAGGGTTGCAGATGTAACAGGATCTGAAAAATCTCCACCAGGAGGAGAAACAGCACCAACAATTGTCACACTACCAGTTCTCTCTGGTCCACCAAGACACTTAACTTTACCAGCACGCTCATAGAAAGATGCCAAACGTGCTGCCAAATAAGCAGGATATCCACTGTCTGCAGGCATTTCTGCCTGAAAGGTGCATAGAATATCAACATATATAAAGAAACTACGAAAACAGCATATCTCCACAATTGCAAAGTAGTAACGTGAAACTATTCTACTCTATGAAGGTTTTACACAATCCAGGAGATTCCCACAAGTTGCCACATTGGTTGAAATAGACTTTTAACAGATCACGTGTCAAAAGGCATATATGCTGAGAAACTAAAGATATTAGTAAATTATTTTTTCTTACTTTAGGAGCAAGCTCATAAGAATCTCACCCTAGATAGGACTAAAACATTAATTACTAAATGTCCAGAAATTAGTTTTAACCCTGTAATATCAGCTGCAAGTCAGCGAACACTTACCAGTACCTCTTTAGGACTGCATGAATGATACATTTTCACTAATAGTCAGTCAAATCCGTTTCATTTTTAATATAAAATAAAATCAGTTCTGCTTGCCAGCATGATTTTACCGAGATTTGGATTTCACACAGATTTTAGTTTAAAATGTCTGTATGTGCAAGGGATGGACAATATATCAAGTCAGCTACTGACAATACCAAAAAAATGATAAAGGAACCTTAAAGTATCAGTTGCCTAGAACAGGAAAATATTTTTGCTGTTGCAACTGAAAGAATGAAGAGGTTATTCAACTTCTTGCAATAGAAAGAATGACTACTCACCAATCGACCTGAGATTTCACGTAAAGCTTCGGCCCAGCGAGAGGTCGAATCTGCCATCATACTGACATTGTATCCCATGTCTCTGAAGTATTCTGCTATAGTAATACCTGAAAACCATAATGACAAAAGCTGAAGAACTGTCTTTGTCTATCAAGAAGCGCTTGCTATTTTTAGAGACGAAAAGCATCATGGAATATAAGATGACATTTATTACGGAAGCATAGGAAGAAGCGCTCAGCAGAAAGCATCCACATGAACATGAACATACAAAGAACAAAAAGTAAAACACCCTTTTAGTGGGTATAAATAAACATGTGCTGGAGCAAAAGAGGAAATAGACTTATGTTAGCTAGAATTTTAAAGCTAAGCATTATACTTATTCTAGGGGCCATTTGTCATTCTTATTTTATCAAGAGCAAGAGAAGAAAGACATTTTACAGCAAGCATCTATTGTCAATCACCCTCAACAAGCATCTACCATACTACAGAAAAATTACATGATGAGATAAAGATCAA
This sequence comes from Solanum piurae, assembly GCA_029582685.1. Classification (NCBI taxonomy): domain Eukaryota; kingdom Viridiplantae; phylum Streptophyta; class Magnoliopsida; order Solanales; family Solanaceae; genus Solanum; species Solanum piurae. Next base: position 7,525 of record JAJOOO010079622.1, read on the forward strand.
ATGGCATAACTCCGAGGAGTGCTGACATAGTAAGAATATTAGAGAGTGAAGAAAATACCAACCTGTATAGATCGAGGCCTCACGAGCAGCCACGGGCATGTTTGAAGTATTAGCGACAAGTGTGGTACGTTTCATGACAGACTCTTCACGCCCATCAGGCAATGTCATTGTCAATTGAGGGAAATCCATAAGTACCTACAAAGAAGTATCTTCTGCAATGAGATTCAAGATAATAATTAAAAGCGCTCGCAAATCAAGTGGAAAAACTACATACCTCTGCCATTTCATTCCCTCGTTCCCCACAACCAACATACACGACAGTATCCGAGTTAGAGTACTGCATTCATTATTAACACGACACAATAGCCTTAATAAGCTTCTTCAGGATCATTTCTAATTTTGGGAAACTGAAATTAATTAGGTAATCCAATGTTAATAAATATGAGACTTACCTTGGAAAGGGCTTGACTAATCACTGTCTTACCACAGCCAAATGCACCAGGTATGGCACAAGTACCACCAAGCACCGAGGGGAATAGGGCATCGAGAACACGCTGTCATGAAATAGAGCAATTAAGCACATATGTCTAAAATTCTCACATGAAATCCCAAAAGAGGCCTAATATCTAAGCATGATTTTACCTGTCCAGTAAGAAGAGGGGTATCAGCAGCTAACTTTGATGCTACGGGTCTAGGAGAACGTACAGGCCAAGTCTAAAGAGACGTGAGCAAGTTAATGTCAGTATCAACTGCTGAAACCGTGATAAGAACAAAGCAAAAGATATCTATGGAACTCCATGTAACTAGAAGTTATTGACCTGAAGCATAGTCACTTTCTTTTTGACGCCTTGAAACTCGAGCTCAAGAACAGTATCCTGCAAGCATAGTGGGAAGAGAAAAAAATTAAGTCTCCAGATATAATACTCATTGCATTGCTTGCTATATCTTATATAAGCCTTATTTGATCTCCTCTGATTTAGAAAAAGATGGCTCTATGGCAATCTTATCATTTTCTCTCTGATAAATAATGAAACTTCCTTTTTAACAAAGAAATAAACATCTTAACTACATGTTTTTTACAAGACACAAGTCTTAAACACTAAAAGATGTAAAATGAATAGTACATTGAGCAAATCATACACTTGCGACCAAGTTTTAAAATGGGTACAGATAAAATAAAAGGCATTACTACTGGAGCCACTAAAAGTGCAATCTAGGACGTAAGTTTGCTGTTCAGGGAATGGAGTAGCTATCCTTCTTCTTTTTTTGAGATTGACGAGTAGATATCCCTTTCCTTTCCAAACAATAAATACAGACCAATTGGTGGTATAGTCTCACACACCCAGGGAGGTGCTTAATTGCCATCTAAATTATTTCAAGCTGGACCAGCTCAAACACAGTCAAAACATGGTTTATAAGAAAATTACCTTAGATCACTATGCACTACAAAAGGTAGAAATGATAGTGTAGATCTAAGTACAAGCTTAATGAGACAACAAAAATAGTAATACCAAATGTGTACAGTTATTTAAAGCTTAATTTGTTGACATACATTCAAAGAGTATTGACCAGCTGGAGCAATGTAAGTGATCTTTCCCATGGCATCAGGAGGAACAGCAACACGATGTTCCATTAAACTGTTCTCAAAGACGGTCTGCCAAAAGAAAATCCACGAATATACTCAGATATACAGCGAAATTGAAAACATGGATAAGGATACTGGAATATGATTCTGGAAAAACTCCACAAAATAACTTAAAACAAATAAAGTTCATCCAAACTTACAGCATACAAATCTCCACCTGTTAAGAGATCTCCCTCACCTGGCACCACGATATGATAATGAGAAAAGAATTTTTTTCTATTGAAAAGCAGAGTAATTATTTCAAAGTCCAAAATGTCATTCCAAAGGCTACAAAATACCTATTTTCTTAGGCTGAAATTCCCATAGTATATCCTTGTCCAGGGCCGGAACAGACACACCACGAGGGATGTAGACATCACCAGACCTTTTTGCAATTGTCTTCAGAGGCCTCTGCATTATTGAGGGAGAAAACATACAAATATCATGTTGATGCCATGGTTCTGATTTCACAATACTTGAATAAAGAAATGATTTTAAAAATGTAAAGGACATCGTCAGATCATTACCTGAATGCCATCGAAGATGTTTCCTAATATTCCAGGACCCAGCTCTACTGACAGAGGCTGTTATTTGAACAAAACATTAAATATTGCAACGTTGAAAATTTTAACTGACAGTTGAAAGAAAACAACCGAAGTTCAAAAGAAGAATTTTTTTTACCTTGCGTGTACGTAGCACGGGATCATTCACCATTAGACCAGCTGTTTCTTCATAAACTGCAAGAAAGATAATTTAACAGAGAAATCTTGCTTTTAGTTTCAATCATATGAAATTATGGCACTTTAAAGCTGGTACTCCCTTCCGCAAAAACTTAAGAACAGGCAAAAGCATGGAACAAGAGGGTGGAGAAGATAAGATATTGCAGGGACAATTGCAATTAGCAAAGGAATATAGAAATTCACAAACAATATACCTTGAATTGTAGCAGAGTCTCCTTCCAGCCTAATAATTTCACCAATGAGTTTGTCATGTCCAACACGAACTAGTTCGTACATGGCAGCTCCCCCCATTCCATCAGCAACAACCACTGGTCCAGACACCTATTACAGAAGACACAATGACAACCACATAAGATCTACTAACAGCCATTTTCACAGTAGAAAGGGAGACTTAATCATGGTGAGTGAGCAGATACTATATAATGAACAGAATAAAACCAGCAAAGACATTGGCAATCAAAGATCTTAATCAGTATAAAAGATAAAGTAAAAACACACTTAATAATGAAAACTATAATTTTCACACAAAGGGAGTATAGCAAGCAGTGAAAAAACCAAGTATCTGTATACAAACAAAGGCAAAAGCAAAAGCAAAATGTCCTACTAAGTGATTAATGAGAACAACACTAATCAAAGTTGAAAAACGAAGAACTCATAAGGAAATGATCAACTGCCAGATGTTTGACCCCTGATCCACTCCTACAGCTTCAACATAAACAGCTCCATACGAATTTTATAGAAAAACAGATACGAGTATGCGACCAAACTAAGAGTCATACCAGAACACAATTGGAAAATTACGGCTGAATGAATCATCAGGTAAGTAAAGTGACACCGATCCAATTCAATCCAATCAACGAGAATAAAGCAGATCTCAAAGTCAATAGCATACTAATCCAAAGTGCACTAATAAACAAAAGGATCTAAGGATACGACTTCATCGATCTGAAGGAGAACACTATACGTAGGATAAGAACAATAAACTGGAACAACAAAAGAGGTGCAGATCTAAAGGAGAATCAATTATACCTTTCTGACGTATCCATACTCGCTTTCCTTCTCGGAATCCTCAAATGTAGTCATCGGACCTCCGAATATCGACGGCATTGTGGTAGAGTGATGTTAACAACAATCTGAACACAAAGATCCGATCACTCGCGATCGAAAATCTCACAGAGAAGTGAGAAATGGCAGCAGGAGGAAGAAAGAGGGGAAATTAGCTAAAGCAATAATTGATGATAAGTGAGGGCAAACCTTCTTCTAGTGATAAAACGAGCAAGGCAGTAACTCACGTGTTTGACTTCAATTTCTATGGATCCAAATACATCTAGACACGTTCCGCCTCTGTGTAGATCTACTATGGTGAATGTGAATCTGGTCCTTACATGTGTAATGTGGTTTTTATTTTTATTTTTATTTTTAAGGGACTAATCGATAGAAGATTATTACACGTGGCGATGATATTTTCATTTTACGATCGAGATATTTTTTTGAGTTTAAAATAAATAAAATTGTGAGACCTCAAAAATTTGGATTTGAGTGAACACTACTTACACTTGGGTTTGTATGGTTTACTAGGAGTACCTCGTATCCCTTCTAGTATGATGATAGGGCAAATTTTAACAGAGTTGAAGTGCACAAATAGGTACTTTTAGGAGTCCTAATTAAAGAATTTTTATAATAAAATTTTAAATTTTCAAGTATGAAATTTAAATTAGCTATTAGTGCCGAATTGCATACATGATTGAATGTAGCTCAAGTTCAAATCGTCGGGCAAAAGTTAAGTTATAACAAAGTCTAAGTTTAGAGTTAGGCTTTACCGATGCCTAATTTCATAATTAAAAGTTTTAAGTTTTGATTTTATAGTTCAAATTTAAAGACTTCAGGAATTTAAATCTTCGGACCTTTTAAGAAAAAGAATGAGAAGGAAGAGAGGTTGAAGTGTTACAAATTTGGCTCAACTTTAAATAGTTTAAATAACTAAGTTTAAAGTATAAATGTAATAGTCACGACTTTTATGAATGGACTCAAAAAGAAATTTGCTTAAAAGTTGACTTAATCCAACTCCATAGTGCAATGAATGGAAAGATCAAGGGCCTTATAAAAGGATTAGGACTTCAACTATTGAGGTGCTTATTATTTTAGTCCAAAGGGATAAAGTTGTGATGCCCCAAAGGTTAGGCAGAGCAGAGTATACCTTGGTAATTGCGCACAAGTCGTAATATATCGTATCAAAGTTGGTACCTCCCTTACTTGAAAAGGGGTTCACTTTAAAACTTGCCTACGAAAATTTCACATCAAAATAAAGGAAAAATATTTAATTCATATAAAGGTGAGTTCATTGATCAATAGTAGAAACACTTTTTTTTTTAATGGGAAAAAAGTTTGATATACCCCTCAATTTTGTCATTTAGAAATGATATGTCTCTCGTTATGAAAGTGGTTCATATGTATCCTTAACGTTATACAAACAACTCACATATATTCTTACCGTTACAAAATGAGCTCACATATACCCTTCATTTAACGGGAGTGAAAAAAATAATTTTAAATTTATTAATTTAATCTTTAATTTTTTTTAAAATCATTTAGGGGTATATATGATCCTTCTAGCAAAGTTCAAGGTATATTTTAATCTTTTCCATACATAAATTATTTTTTTACTTCTTTGATTATCATTATTTGAGTTTCTTATTCTTATTTTATTTTTTTCTTTTATTCCTTAATGTAAGAAAATAATTTAAAACAATTTTTTTGTGGCTATATTATAATTTAAAACTATTTTTTCGGCTATATTGTAATTTAGTTTTTGTATTTGGAAAAAAAAATTGGGTCATCTATAATAAATTTTACAAGAATATTAGTGAAACATAAATAAATTTGACCATCAAAATAATAAATCTAAATTAGTCATTGAAACAAAAAAAAAAGTCAAAAAATATATGTTTGAGTAGGATTAAGTATTCCAATATGGGATTATACTTTGTTTAAAAAAAATATTAAAAAATTAAACTAAAATTAATTTTTTCACTTCCGTTAGAGAAAAAGGATATATGTGAGTCATTTGTATAACAGTAGGGATATATATGAGTCATGTTTATAACGAGGGGTATATCAGCTCTAAATGATACCTTTGTGTTCAAGGGGACAAACCTACGAGGCACTAGATTTTGAGGCCCAAACGTTAAATTGAATCGAACAATACCCTCCACAATGAGGCTTGGATAGTTACAAGTCCAATGCTTCTTCAATTTGCTTTTCAACACTTCAAGTGAAAAAAATGGACGAAGATGCATATGATACACGAAATAACATGAACATAAGCTTATATTTTTGTATCATAATATCCCACAAGTCATATTGGGCCGCCAGTTTCTAAAGAACTTTTAAAACAAGTGTTTTTGCTAGAATAACTTTCAAAACTCAACACAAAAATGGTCAAAAACACATCAAAATTCACAAAACACTAACACATTATTCAACTCAAAATAAAATAAAATATATGCCCCAAAAGTATTAAACTTCAGTATATCACATAATTTAATTTCTAGGGAACTTATATCCAACGAAGTAAATGTTCAATCAAATAAGGTAAAAGACTATAAATATTACACAATTTATGTCGGAATGACATACCATATTTTTTAAAAAAAAAAACTACAACATACAAACAAAAACCCCATATATACTCTACCATACCACACTAGTTACCAAATATTTTTTTTTCTCTAAAAAGGATCAAAGAACATATGTTCTCAAAAGCACGACTTCAATTACCAAACACTACAATAAATTCTAAAAATGCTACATAATTTATGTTGCATAACTTGATTCTACAAAACTTATACCGAGCTTAGAAAAAAATTAACTTTAGAAGATAATTTTTTTTATATAAATATTACAAAACTTTTATTGAGGGGGGCAAATTTAAATAGGTAAAAGTAATTTGCTCCATAAATTTTCATTAAAATAAACAAGGGCAAAAATTAAGCACCTGAAATATAAGGGGTAAAAATTAAACACCAATCAATTTTAAAGGTAACCGGTGCAAAAACTTCATGCTTTTATCTTACTTTCTTTTTATTGGATAATTATGAATTTAACCTGATTATATACACTAGACACTCATAAACCTAGTAAATATAATTAGACACACATATTGTCACCTGATAAGACTTGTTTTACTATGATGCATTAAAGCATTGCTGATGTTTACTTGTTTAGTGATAACGTGTTGCATGAATGAGGCTCTTTTGTTACCTCTTATGCATGTGCTTGAGGGATGAAGCCATTTGAAATTTCATTGTTATTGAATATGAGTCTGTTTAAGAAAAACTAGAAGTGAGATTTATGACATGGACGCTACTATGTATTGTATATATTACGATGTATATGACGTATAACACATAAGATTTTCATGGATACATATAAGTATACATGATACATATAACACTATGAAATATACTAGTAGGGGTGGCTCAATCCTAAAGTCATTGAAGCAAAAGCTTTGGGCCCCTAAAAAAAAGGCCTCAAAATTATTCAATGACAACATATCAAAATATAAGTATAACTTGCATAAATTTCATAGTGTAAGGAGTAAATTACATCTTATCCCTATTTTTTTAATAATTACAATAATCCCTTGATTTTTACACAATCCGAATACATAACTCCATATCCGAATACATTAATGCTGATAAAATATGTATCAAGTTGTTACACTAAAAAGGGGAAAAATGAGAAATCCAATTAAAATATCATAAATTATGCTTACAAATAACATATTTGTGTGTGTGTGTGATACATAACACAGTGGTGATCAGTTGATACGCATATGATACATGTAATAAAGTTTGAAACCTATTGAATTTGATATATGTTATGTATCATGTACATATCAATTAATTTGTTACATATCAATTAATTTGTTACACAGAGATTGACATTGATATGTATAATATACCTATTGTTGGATCTGATACACAGTGCTCCAGTTATAAAACATTATGATTTATGTATTAAGATTGAAGATACATTATATAACTTGATACATGTAAATGATACATTAGGTAGTGTTTATGTATCAAGTACATTTATATTGAACATGATAAACGCTAATCGAAGATTCAACAACATTAGAATTTAGAGTTATGTATCAATACCTTAAATATGAACATGATATATTGCATAAAATAGAGGCTATTGTAGCAGTGATGTATCAAATAAGTGATAACACTAACAAATTAAAGACTAATTTAAGAATCAAAATAAACGAGATACATTGCAAAGCTGTATCTTTGGTAGTGATGGTCGTGTAATGACATGTCCAACATTTTTCCTTTTTTTGGGCGTTTTTCAACAATAGATCTAGAACTCGAGCATGCATCCTTTTTCGACTTCTCCGCTCTCAAATTATTCATGATTAATGGATCATTTCGTTGTTTCGATCTATATTTCATAAAAAATTCCATCCTTAGAATCACATTGGCTAATCCCAACACTAAATAAAGGATTAGAATCCATATGTATTAGAAAATTGTAGATGAAAAAAGTATTTTTTTTTATATAAAAAATGATAATTGAAGAATTGAAAAGAAAAAATAATAAAGAAAAAACTCTACCTCTTTAGGAACTTGAAATCGATGAACTGGAGAGAGAATAGATTTGAAATTCAAAAATGGAGTGATGGAGGTAACTGCTAATACATGAGAGTGATTTTAGATGTGAAAATAGCAACAAAAAGCGTTGGGTTGGAGGATTGTGAGTGATGTATCTGGAAAAGGAGAGAAAAATATGAAAAGAAGGATTTTTGTAATATTTTGAAATAGTAGGAAATTTTAGAGAATATGGAAAAAAAGGTTGTGTAGTTAGGTAGTTTTCCAAAATATAAATGTTTATGTATTTATTGTTTATTGATTGAAATTATCTTAATAATTTGTTGTCAATCTTTTACAAATCACTATGCACATATTTTTAAAACTTTACTCAAATGTAGTTGATATTGTTATAATCAAAAGTTGTAGGCAACTAAATTTGCAGTTGTTACGACCCGATTTCGAAAACTAAGGTTTCGAAACCATTTTCGCAACTTTGGCAATTTTGTTAAGGTTTGGAAAATTTTATATTTTGGAAGGCGCCACTTAATTTTTTAGGAGAAATTAAGAAAACCATTTAAAAGGTGGTTTTTGAAAGAATTTTTTTTTAAAATAAAACTAGAGTCAGGTAAGGGTTCAAATAATTCTCTAAGGAAGGGTTTAGGCATCTTAGAGAATCCGCTAACACGCGGTTGACCGACGGATTTAGAAGTTGGCTAATTATTAAGGAAAAACGTAAGATTACTTGTGAAAAATCTTGTTTTTAAAATAACAAAGTTTTTTGATATTTTATACGCTCATTTTACTCCAAGTATGAAATAAGTCAAATGCTAAAAATGTCGAAATAATATTTTTAACTTTAACATTTTATCCGAGTCGAGTTTTTTGAGTCGAAGAGTCAACACAATAACTTAAACGTGGATTTGAAAGCTAAATACCAACTATGAAAGAATATGGATAATTCTCAAGTTAGTCTTAAAGCTTAGATTTTGCCTAACTTAAAAGAGTTTGAAAATTTAAATACTCAAAGAAAGATGAATAACAAAATAGAAAACTTCCTCAAGGATTCATCTAAATTAACAAAATAAATGTTAGAAGTTAAAAGCAATTATCACAAAGTCACAATATAATGAAAACAAAAGTGCGAATAGAACTTGGACAATTTTAAGTCCGTTTGTTGCCTCTTATTTGCTGTTGCTGCTGCTATTTCTGAACTTTTTAAGTCCGAAAAACGTTGTTTCCAGCCCTTTGAAACTGCTGCAAAAATCAGGTGTTCGAATTTCGATCAATTTGAACCCAAAGCACTCTCATTTCAGCTCTTTTGAGCCCATGTTGCTGCTGGATTTTGGGATGTTGCCACTGATCTGTTAGTATTTCTTGGGTTTTAACCCAATGATATTAACTTCCCTTTCAATCGATTTAAAGAAAGTTGACTCGGAGAGAGGAGAATGCAAGGGAATGAAAGTCCGAATGGACTCAAACGGGAGAGTTCATGCAAAGAAAATGAGGAAAAATGATTAGTAAACGAACAACTTTAATAAACTAAGATATAAATCTCAAGGATAACTTAACCAACAGACCCATTACTATCAAGAGCTATTGCCCTTAATGAAATCAAAATCGCCAAACACCATAAAACATCCAACTAATGCATACTTAACCAAATCAAGATCAACTAAGGATGTAACTAACTAACATATCATAAAAGAATCTAGGAACCATGTTACTAATATAATTAATATTATCTAAATTAAGACTCCCCATGGAAAGTATCAAAAACAACTAGAAAGACAAAGCCAAATTTGCATTATACATTGCTACTAGAACACTATCCAATATTAAAACCACATGCCTAACCTAAAGAATTTAAGTAAAAAATCTAACAAAGAGGGAAAACAACCAGCAACTTAAAGGAAAATGCTAAAATCTAGAAAGAAAAAGAAATAAAAAAAAAACAAACAAGGCTATGGAATAATGTAAAAGGGGTACACAACTATGGATCAAAGCTACTAAGGTAGGAACTAAAGATATTTTCATATTAAATTATCAATCATGGCACCTTAAAGGCAGTAAAGAAGCAAACTAGCAGCTAGTTCTCACTTTAATTATCAATGCAATATAAAATGAAATAAGGTAGCAACTAAGAGACTAGGAACCAACATAAGCAATTTAAGGGAGAGCTTAATAGATTCACACCCAAATTGTGACCATATTAGCAGTAGATGAAAAATTCAACATGATTGAAGATACACATTTGAATAAGGTACTTAAATCTGGATACTATAGAGAATTTCAAACAAATTTAAACACTGATTATCGATAACGAGTCTATTCCTTAAATCGGAAAAGCGAGTAATAAGACTAAACAACACAACCTGATGTAACTAGCTAAACACCACCTAATTCATAAAATAATAAGCTAACATAAGCCTCCATTCTTGAGCATTGAGATTAAAACAAGAGACAAGATTTAAAAATAACAAAGAATGCCAAACATCGAAGTTAAATCTATACACTTTTATTTAGTTAACTAAATTAGGCAAACATAATCACTAAAAAAACTATTCACATTACATTAAGAACAAACAGTTAATATAAAAACTAAGAGAACTAAAAGGGTGAGAACAGAATACGAATGTTACCTGGTTTTGGGCAGCGAACCGAACGACGAGTTTGACGGAGACGATTCCACCTCTTTCAACCCGAGCAGCCACAAAAGCCACAAAATTTTAAACTATATGAGACGAGAATTCCAAAACCTTTTAGGGGTACTCTCAAGTCTCCAAAAATCCTCCCCAACAGTGAGCAAAAGAAGGGTATTTATAGGGCAGCTTTTGAGTCGAATTTGAGGGGGAACAACGATGTGGGAATAATGAAAATTTTGAAATTCTTAGAGGATAAGGAGAAAGCACGCGCTGTTGCTGGGTTCATGATTTATTGGGCTCACTCGCGATTCGGGTCGTTGCTGGAACTGGACGCGATTCTGGACTGATTGTTCTTCTGGATTTTGCAGCATTTTTGGGTGGGTTCGCGTAGCTGTACGCGAGGAAGCAGAATGAAGAAAACGTACAGGAACTGTACGCGTTGGTGTGTACTGCTGTACACTGGAGATTTGGGTCAGTTTTGGCTGGAATTTGTAGGTTGTGGGCTGAAATTTGGAGAAAAGAATGGGCCTGGGAGTTTTGTTAAGGATAGGGGCTGCTGGAACGTGAATTGGATCGGCTGAATAAGGAGAAGGCCCAAAATTTGGCCTTGGGATGGGTTAAGGAATTAAAAAATTTGCCAAATCGAATTGGAATTGGCCAACTGAGGTTATATACTTGACCAAATTGAATTTAAATTGCAAATTCGGCTAAATCTAAATGAGATGAATTAATTTAGGAGCTTCTCAATCTTAACGAAATAAAATAATTAGTTCGATTATAAAATGATTAATTTAATTGCAAACTAATTAACTCGCAATTATAACTATAACTTAAAAGTAAATTGATTAAACACTTAACAAAAAATGTAAAATCTTTTGCGATGATTTTCAAATATTTTTTTCTAAAATTATAGAAAATATATCTTTCATTTAAAAATTATAAAAATATCAAAAAATATTTAAAATGACTTGAAAAATACTTGAATTTAACAAAATTGATTATTCCAAATCGTTTAAAAATTAAGAAGCTTGGAAGTTAATTCTTATAGTGGAGGGTCAAAATTGGGTGTCAACAAGTCCCGAGGGGCAAACAGACATATTTTCAAGTTCAAATGAGTCCCAATGCGGGAACAACCAAATTCACCAATTTTTTATGCTATAGTTCATGAATTTTTGGTGATACGTGATTTCGACATGCTTTTGGCCGAAATTTTTAATGGACATTAATGGCGTGAGTTGAGAGGTAAACAAATGTATTTTCAAGTTCAAACTAGCCACAAAGTGGGAAAAATCAAATTTACAAATTTTCGTGTGCCATAGTCCATTGATTTTTGGTGATATGTGATCCCGACTATTTTTGGCCGAATTTTTCATGGACGTCCGTTGTTACTACCTTATTAATGGTGTGAGTTGTTTCGAGGGGAAAACAAATGCATTTTCAGGTTCAAACAAACCCCAATGCGAGAAAAATCAAATTTATCGATTTTCGTGTGCTATCCATGGATTTTTTGTGATACCAGATCCCAACTTGTTCTTGGCTAGAAATTTTCATGAACGTCCGTTACGACCTTATTGATGGCGTGAGTTTGTCCCGAGGGGAAATAAGACCCATTTTCAAGTTCAAACGAGCCTCAAAATGGAAACAACCAAATTAACCATTTTTGTGTGTTATAATCCATGGATTTTGGTAATACATGATCCCGACTAGTTTTTGGCCGAAAATTTTCATGGAAGTCCATTACGACCTTATAAATGGTGTGAGTTGGTCAGAGGGGAAAGCAGATGAATTTTCAAGTTCAAACGATCTCCAATACGGGAAAAACCAAATTTACTGATTTTCGTGTGTTGATAGTCCATGATTTTTGGTGATACATGATCCTGACTTATTTTTGGATGAAATTTTTCATAGACGTCCGTTACGACCTTATTAATGGCATGAGTTGGTCCCGAGGGACAAACATATGCATTTTCAAGTTCAAGAGAGCCCCAACGCGGGAAAAAATCAAATTTATCTATTTTCGTATGCATAGTCCATGAATTTTTGGTGATACGTGATCCGGACTTATTTTTGGATGAAATTTTTCATGGACGCCCGTTACGACCTTATTAATGGCGTGAGTTGGTCCCGAGGGGCAAACTGACACATTTTCAAGTTCAAATGAGCCCCAAAGTGCTGAAAAATAAATTTACCAATTTTCGTGTGCTAGAGTTCATGGATATTTTCTGATACATGATCCATTTTTTTACTGAAATTTTTCAAAGACGTCTGTTACGACCTTATTAATGGCGTGAGTTGGTCCCGAGGGGAAAACAACTGCATTCTCAAGTTCAAACGAGCCCCAATGCGATAAAAACCAAATTTACTGATTTTCGTATAGTCCATGAATTTTTGGTGATACGTGATCTCGATTTGTTTTAGGCCGAAATTTTTCGTAGACGTATGTTACGACCTTATTAATGGTGTGATCTGGTACTGAGGAGCAAACATAGACATTTTAAAGTTCAACCAAGCCCTAATCCGTGAGAATTTTTTTTTACCAATTTCTGTGTGCAATATACAATGAAGATTTGGTGATACATGATCCCGATTTGTTTTTGGCCGAAATTTTTTGTGGACGTCCGTTACGACCTTATTAATGGCGGGATTTGGTCTCGAGGGGCAAACAAACGCATTTTCAAGTTCAAACGAGCCCCATGCGAGAAAACCAAATTTACTATTTTTGTGTGTTATAGTCCATATATTTTTGGTGATACGTGATCTCAATTTATCTTTGCCAAAATTTTTTATAGAAGTCCGTTACGACCTTATTAATGGTGTGAGTTGGTCTCGAGGGGCATACAAACACATTTTCAAGTTCAAACGAGCCTCAATGAGGGAAAAACCAAATATACCAATTTTTGTGTGCTATAGTCCATGAATTTTTTGTGATACGTAATCCCAACTTATTTTTGATTGAAATTTTCATGAACGTCTGTTACGACCTTATTAATGGTGTAAGTTGGTCCCAAGGGGCAAACCGATGCATTTTGAAGTTCAAACGAGCCCTAATGCGGGAAAAACTAAATTTATCAACTTCTGTGTGCTATAATTCATAGAATATTGGTGATAGGTGATTCTACTTGTTTTTGGCTAAAAAAATTCATGGACATCTGTTACGAGCTTGTTAATGGCGTGAGTTGGCTTAGAGGGGGTAACAAATGCATTTTAGAGTTTTAATAAGCCCTGAAGTGCTAAAAACCAAATTTAGCAATTTTCATGTGCTATACATGGATTTTTGGTGATACATGATCCCGACTTGTTTTTGGCCAAACTTTTTCATCAACGTCCGTTACGACCTTATTAATGGCGTGAGTTGGTCCCGAGGGGAAAACATACGCATTTTAAATTTCAAAGGAGCTCAACTGCGGGAAAACCCAAATTTTCTAATTTTCGTGTGCTATAGTCCATGGATTTTATATGATACGTGATCCTAACTTGTTTTTGGAAGAAATTTTTCATGGACGTCTGTTAAGATCTTATTAATGGCGTGAGTTGGTCCCGAAGGGCAAATAAGAGAATTTTCAAGTTTGAACGATTCCTAAAGTGCTAAAAACCAAATTTACTGAATTTCATGTTCTATAGATCATGGATTTTTGGTGATACATGATCCTGACTTGTTTTTGGCCAAATATTTTCATGGACATTCGTTACGACCTTATTAATGGCGTAAGTTGGTCCCGAGGGGTAAATTGATGCATTTTAAAGTTCAAACGAGCCCCAAAGAAGGAAAAACATACTTTATTCAATTTTCGTGTGCTATAGTCCATAAATTTTTGGTGATACATGATTCTGACTTATTTTTAACCAAAATTTTTCAAGAACGTATGTTACAAACTTATTTAATGGCGTGAGTTGGTTCTGAGGGGAAAATGAACATATTTTTAAGTTCAATCAAGCCCCAATGCGGGTAAAATCAAATTTACCGATTTTCATGTGTTATAATCCATAATTTTTTTGTTATAAGTGATCCCGACTTGTTTTAAGTTGAAATTTTTCATGGACGTCTGCTGCGACTTTATTAATGGCGTGAGTTGGTCTCGAAGAGCAAACATACGCATTTTCAAGTTCAAATTAGCCCAATGCGAGAAAAATTAAATTTATTGATTTTCATGTGCTATAGTCCACAGATTTTTGGTGATATGTGATCCCGACTAGTTTTTGGTCAAAAAAATTTATGAACGTCTGTTATGACCTTATTAATGGTGTGAGTTTGTCTCAAGGGGCAAACAAACGCATTTGAAGTTACTGGTGGTTGAAAGTTGGTTTGGGTTTTTTATTATTGTTGTTGGATCTTGATGAGTCCTAGATTTGGACTCATTTAGGGCTTTGTTTGGATAGATTTAGTGTCCTCAAATGCTTATTTTGTGTCAATAATTGATGTTAAATCCTTGATTTTCAAGTATACGGATTGAGGAACACTGCATGGACACTAACTTGCAAAAAGGAATAAAGTGAGCTGAAAGAAGGAAGAAAAGAGAGCCTGGTGATCGCTAAGTGGCCATTCGACCGCCTAAAGTTTCAGTGTGCCAAGCCCTGAAGGAGAAAATCAAATTGGCGAGAGAAAGGAGTAGTCGGCGTGTCGCCGAGTGGTTCCACGATGCAGTGTTGGATCGCCCAAAGTTACAGAAATTGAGGATGTTGAAGGCCAAAGCAAAAAGGCGATAGAACTGACCAAAGAGCGGAGCACCGAGTTGATCGGCGAGCCCCACTTACTGCGCCGAATGGTCTTTCGCAGCATATTTTTGGCGACTATAAATACATTTTCAAACATTAAGTTTAGTATCAGTTTTAATCAGATTTTAATCTTTTGGAATTAGTTTGAGTTTTTGACATTGAACTCTAAGTATTGAGACAAGTTTTTCTTTGCTTTGAAGAGTTTAAGTTTTTCACTTTTGAGAAATTTGAATTGGGTCTTTGAGATTTTTCAATTTGAACCTTTGTAAAGAAAAAATTAATCTTACCAGTTGATGGAAACACAATTTGGTAACAATTTTTATCTTTTTATGATGTCTAGCTTAAACCCCAATTCTTGGGGTGTCATTATGGGCAGATTTAGCTTATGGATATTGCTAATTGTTAGATTAAATATTGTTTAGAAGTGATTTCAATCTTTAATTGTTGTTTAAATTAAAGGATTGTAGTTGCAAATGCAATTCTACCTTCGTATTTTTGGCTTGCTCGAGAGAAAGAGAGGTTTTAAAACCAAGATTATTGATTGATGGTCTGTGGGTATTGGGTTGTCATGGGTTCAACTTTAGAGAGTGAATACTAAACCCTTTTCCACACATTTAGCTCGAAAGAGTGAATGGACTAAGGCATAGGCTGTTCTTATTTGCTTGCTTGTTGGTGTTCGAGAGAAACCGACTTGATTCGGGGTAAATTGTTTGAGAGAAAGTTTACCTCCTCTATAGTCTAGTCTATTCATTGATTTACAGCTATTTACTAATAACTTCAATTACTCATTCGCCTACAGTAGCGTATAATCGAATCACATCCCAAGAACCCGTCTCATTATTGTTATTTCGTATTAATTGTTGTTGTTGTAGTTGATAATTTGAAACCAAAACCCCCTTGTTATCTGATATTCGTGTCACCCCCTGCTTTGAATAAAGTTTGTAAATGTCTATTCCTATTGCTAATTTGAACATATTCATGTTTTTCAATTGATTCTCAAACATGTACCGTTCCCTGTGGGATTCGACCGCAACTCATTTAGTTGGGTTATATACTGACTAACGATCATTAATGCTTAGAATCGGATGAAGTGTCTTTGATAACGTTATTCAATCAGATCTCGCTTATAGCTGGTGGTTGAAGCTTGTCAGAGATGGTAAGAACGAAGGTGGTTTGGTCGGAAAAGGTGAGAAGGACGAGAAGGAGGCAGTAAGTTTGGGTTTGGAACTGAAATAGGGGATCATTTGGGTGGTGGATGACTGAGAGAAGAGGTCAATGTCGAAAATTATTTGATTTTTTTTTGTTTTTTTATTTGATTTTCAACTTATCTAGGTAGGTTTTTCTATTTATTTGTTGTTTAGTCTGGATTTGATCTTCTATTTGTGTCTTTGTTTGGTTTTGGGGTTTTAATCGATTACATTGATTTTGTTGAAAACTTTTTGGTATTTTACTTTATTTTGTGCCTAATGTTAGTGTAAGATATTTTGGTAGTAATGTTATGTCTTCCATGACGTGTTTCATAATACAGAGAGCAATATAATGATAAGAAACAATAGAGAAAAAAATTGAGGGAAAAAGATAGAAAAAAGGCCAAGAAAACCTCAAATTTTGTCCAACAATAGTGTTAGATACAATTAGGAACATCATAGATTTATAAAACCCAAATTTGACAGTTAGACCCTTTTTCAAGGGCCTCACACTCCTAATAGGTGTGTGTCACACGCTTTGGTATTAGCTACCACATAGGATGCCAAGTCAAAAATAGTGTTTAAAATATTGTGTTTCGATCAGTTCAGGGGTTCAGATGACAAACGGACAAGTAGAAGGGTTTACAATACAAACACATATAAGTACAAGGGTCGATCAGACCCTTTTTGAGAAAAATATATAATATAAAGTTTGAATAATAAAATATTACTCAAAAATTTGAAAAGTTTATATAATGATATTAAAATAGTGTTGATTTATTTTAGTGCTCGATTTTGAAGAAGACACCAAATAATAAATTTGATCTTTTTATAAACACACTACAATAAATTTTGCATAATATAGAAGGTTTGCCCATTTGAGAGACTTTAAAATATTCAGTAATGAAAGAATAAAATGGTGAAAGGAGAATAAAAAAATATAAGAATAGTAATGTTTGTTCATGATAATTATCGGAATATAAATGAAGCAACAAAATAAATAGCCACATAAAAAAAGTATGCTACAATTAACTAAACACTACTCCCTCCGTCCCATTTTATGTGAGGTAGTTTGACTCGGCACAACGTTTAAGAAAGAAAGGAAGACTTTTAAAACTGGTGGTTCAAAATGAATGATAGAAATTTATGTGGCTGTAAATCATTTCATTAAGGGTAAAATAGACATTTTATAGTTAAATTGTTACTTAATATATAAAGGGTAAAATAGACATTTTATAGTTAAATTGTTACTTAATATATAAAGAGCAACTTTCACATATAGCAAACATAAAAATCATATTTGTATGTTATACCTATAATTTGCATAATTGCACTCCATAGCAAATTTTATGTTTGCTATGCAGCTTTTGATTTGTATAATTCACTAGATACATCCAATTTTATACAAATTATTCAGTTTTGTATAAATTCATTTATACATTGTAATTTGTATAATAAGATATGTATTTGTATAATGAAAAAATTACTGAAATACACGTCTTATGTTTCCCTTATTTCTAATATTCCCTTATATTTCTAAAAACCTCTAAAATCCCTTATTTCTCTCCTAATTCTAAATTATTTTATAATGTATCCGAGCTAGTTTTTAATGTATTTGATCTAGTTTTTAATGTATTCGAGCTACATATTATGTATCCCGTTTATTTTATAATGTATCCGAGCTACATATTATGTATTCGATTTGTTTTACTTTTTCAGGGATTAATGTAATTACAAACTAAATAGGGATAGATTGTAATTTCATATTAAAACTATGTGATTCCTAATATTTATTATAAGTGTGTAGGACGAAAATATATGTATTTGTATTTGTATATACATTTTTCTCTCGTTTTATACAAACACAAACGCATTTTATATATTTTATACCGAAATGTATAAAAATGGCTAATTGTATATCGAATCAGATGGCAAAACAATGGGATGTTTACAACGAATTACAAATAAAATAAACTATGGCTATAACATTTAATTTGAATTAATAGTTTGTTATTTCATACAATTTTCCCGTATATAAATGTGTCATTATTTTTGGGACTGACTAAAAAGAAAAGTAAGTCATATAAATTGGGACAGAGGGTTCATTTCTCAATTATTACAACAACCCCTATATTAAATGAAGTAAAAAATTATTAAATTTTCTACCCAAAAATATTTTCAAATTTATTAATACATGAGATTTTTTTAACAACATATATATATATGGTCGAGACGACCCTACACAAACCCTCAAAGTTTATGTTACCAAGATTTCAAGTTGTCCCAACTTGATGACTATATTCCTACTCCAGTTTATACTCACTGGGTCTAGAAAGCGTTAAAGATACAACTCGATAAAAATGCAATACAAGCAAACTTGACATATAAGCATGTAGAACAGGTTCTTCAATCTTGTTCTCTTGCATTGGCAGCAGTAGGATCTTCGAACATAACTCTTTCAAATATGAACTTCCTCGATTTGATTATATTTTGCTTGTAACTTTCTAGGTAAGTACTTCTTGTATTTATAGATGTGAGACTTCTCCTTGTTTTTAAGGTTTCATTTTCCTTTTATATGTTTCGCTGGCGGCTTTGAGTTGAAATTTCCTTCCAGGTAGAAATTCTCTATAAAAAGAAACTTTATGTAATTGGATTTTTGTCATAAATGCAACCAATCCACCACCCATAACTTTTGCTTTGCTTGGTTGATCTTCTCCTAATTCCGGTTGGACTCGATCTGGTAGAAACATGTCAGCACAACATATTTCTCTATTTGTTAATCATCAAAATCTTTCTCGATCTAACAAATCACTTTTTTTATGATGACAAACCATTACTTGTGTGCATAACTCAATCTGTGTTATGTCATTTTCTTAAGCATAACAAACAAAACAATTAGGACTCGTTTGGTTACGATATAAGAGAGCATGTTATTCATGTATAAAATATTGTATTAGTTTTACTATGTTTGGTAAAAGTTTTTTATTAGGTTGAAAAGTCAACATGACTTATACTATATTTGGTTGATAAGTTCTAAATATTGTATAAAAGTTATTCATGTATTAATTTTATACGGTGTTTGGTTGCATTTTTTGTAATCCTACATAATTTATGAGGGAATCTATGTATAAGTTATAAATGATAGAAGGTGGAATAAGTTAAGTGGGTATTAGTTATACATATATTAAAAAGATAAATTATACATTTATCCCTATTAATTTATTTTTAAATATTTTTTTATTGAAAACTTTAAATAACTATTCTATTTTCACAACTATTTTTGTTTCTTATTTCTTTTTGTATACAAACAACTTTTTATTTGTTTCCACTTAAAATCAAAATATAATATTTATTAATATTATGAATAGGAATGTATAATTTTGATAGCACATATATTTATAAATAAATATATATATATATATTAATTAACAGGGGCGGATTTAGGCAGAGGTAAGGTGTGTCACGGGACACGGCTTCGTCGAATTTTTTAAGGAATATACCTATATAATTTATTTAAAAACATAGTTAAAAGATAAAATAATTAAAAAGGACATCCCTGTATCAGAATGCTCCTAGCTTAGGTGGTTGAGGCGCCCCATTAAGTGCCGTACGTCCCGAGTACGATTCTGAATAGGGTACATTTTTTTACCAGTTTTTTTTTCTCTTAATTTTGTAAAAAACACGTTTTTGTTTTTATTTTTTACCAGTTTTTTTCTCTTAAATTTTTATTTATTCAAAATAGTAGGTCCCCTTCATTAAAAACTTATAGATCCACTCTAATTTATTCAAAATCTAACTTACTCAACTTATAGATCCAATCTAATTTATTCAAAATCTAACTTACTCTTTTTTCTTTTTTAGAATTAAAATAAACCTCAAAATCTATGAGTCCTTTATCCATTAGAATTATAGTTAAATACTATTTTGAGTCCTTTATCCATTAGAATTATAGTTAAATACTATTTGGAGTCCTTTATCCATTAGAGTTATAGTTAAATAAAAATAGTATTGACCCCTTAAATCCTTATATTTGTATATTTGTGACCGGTGAGCTTCTTCAATTTTCTTTCCGTTCTTGTTCATCAATCATCGTTAATTGACATCTCAAATCTCTCCACATCATGTAAGTATTTTTCGATATTCTATTTTAAATTATTACGTGCTTGAATTTTTTATAATTATTTGTTCACAATAATAATTTTATTTTTTCTATTGTCTTGTTACAATGAAGAAATTTAGAATTCATTAAATTGATTACCATTGTCCACAATCGTCTATTATTTGATTCTCAATTATTAATTGTGCATATTACATCATATTAGTAAATTCAAAAGAGAGTCTAAATTTAATACAGAGGTATTATTCTAAAAAAATTTATAAACGTTCAAAGTCAATCTTAACAACTCAAGCTTCAACTGACTTGGAAGAACAACCTAATGAGTCAAAAAAATATCGATGAAGTGAAGAATTGATTTAAATTCATTGCCGATTGATTTTAATTTATTAAAAGATGTTAGTCGTATTTATTTGCAATACAACCTGTTGAAGAATGTTGTATAAAATTTTACTTAATAATATGAAGATGTGAGTGGTTTAATTTGAATTTTGCATTATTAACTAATTTAAAGAGTAGGTAATTTTTTTTTTTTTTTTAATTCAATCAAAATTTTATAATTTTAAGAAAAACATTATTTCATAAAGTTCACGGTTAATGGGGCCCTCAAATTTTTCAAGGCCTAAAGCAAAAGCTTCATTGATTTTCTTTGAGTCATTTTTGTCCCTTAAATGGTGGCACCGCTTAAAAAAATCTTGCGTATGCCACTATATATATATTAGCATTATATATTACTAAATATATCCACATATTTAATTATCATGCATTAACTTTTATTTAGAATGTAAATTTATATATAATTTATATATTTGGTATACTAAAAATGTACAAACAACACATGCATCATATTGATAGAAATTTACATTATATAAAATAGGATAGTATAATGTACTTGAAATATATCAATAGTATTTTATTTTTAAACATTAAAAAAATAAAGAGAAAAAAAACACAGAATTGCTAGTTAAGTATGTATAGAGAAAAATTCTTTTTATTTTTTTTATTTTTTTAAGGGAGAATTTATACTATATGCTTACTTATTTTATTTGTAAATAATAATACTAATTTATATTAAAATCAATATTCAATAGTTAATAATTCATGTAATGTAATCTCTACCTAACTAAATAACACATGCATAACTAAACTCTGCATAACTAAATAATGTATAACTAAACCCTGCATAACTATACCCTACATAACTAATACTTGCATAACTTTAACCAGTAATCAATACTTGCATAACTTTAACCAGTAATCAAACGGCAAAGTTCGACCAATTAGGTTATAAATATTATACAAGTATACATCATTAATATGTTGTATTAACAATTTCCTAAAGTTTTGTTTGTAAAAATATTCAAATTAGATCAAATATACTAGTTTGAAATCTTCAAGCCTATTTCACAAAAATATGATTTGAACAAGTCATAAAAAAAAATACTAGCCATATAAAAGCTAAATATTTGCCTATTAAAACCATAACTATGTAGTATAAAAAGACTTCTTCTTCTATTTGAAACCTTCTACCATTGTTGAATTGTATAGAAAAAGAGGAGATTTTAAGAGAAATTCTGAAATGGGTTCTACCCCTTTAGCTGATCGGATGAAAAATTCTTTGAGGTTTGAGGAAGCTAAGAGACATGACGATCCTCGAATACTCAAACTGGGTTCACCCGTTTCAACATTGAGGACCCGAATGAGTTGTAGTACTACAAGTTCATCGGGTCGGAGTGTGAGTTCTTCCGGTACTAGAAAGTCGGGTTCGGGTTCGAGTTCATCTAGAGTTGAAATAGTTCCGGCCGGCAATATTTGCCCGTCCGGTAAGGTGATAACTGGGATGCGTAGTAAGCCTGTTAGGACTGTGTTAAGTGACAATGAGATGATACCCGGGATGTACGGGTACGGGAGCATAATGCCTGCCGGAGCTACTCCGAAAACTCGTCGGGTTTCCGGTAGTGGTACGCCGGAATCCAGTTGGAAAATTAATTCGGAAGAATTGAAGGTAAAAGGGAATGAGAATTACAAGAAGGGTAATTTTTTAGAAGCATTGTATTTTTATGACAAAGCTGTAGCAATTTCTCCGGGCGATGGAAGATTGCATTGTAATCGAGCTGCTGCGTTAATGGGTCTTAAGCGAATAAGGGAAGCAGTGAAAGAATGTGAAGAAGCCATTAGATTAGCTCCAGCATATCTTCGAGCACACCAGCGTTTAGGATCATTGTTACTTATGTAAGTTTTTTTTTCTCTGCCCTGATTCTGAATTTGAATTATTGGCATTTACATAGCTTGTTTACAGTTTAGGACAGGTTGAAAATGCAAGGAAGTATTTATTTATCCTAGATCAGATACCAGACGAAGCGGAGTTGCACAAGTTGGAAACAGTGGAGAACCATATCAACAAATGCACCGAGGCTCGGAGACTTGGAGATTGGACGAGTGTGTTAAAAGAAGCTGAAGCAGCAACTAGTCGTGGAGCTGAGGCATCTGCTCAGGTAATTAATTACGTTGTGTGATGAAATGAAAATTTCAAATGTTGGTACTGAATTTGTGATATTGAATTGATGATACAGCTATTTGCATGTCAAGCGGAAGCTCATTTGAAGCTACATCAATTAACGGATGCTGAACTGTGGATGTATAAAGCTAGGATGTATGAGTCATCTGCGAGAGCATACAAGTCAAAACTTTTTGGGATGATATCTGAAGCATACATAATATTTGTCCAAGCTCAGATTGAGAACACTCTTGGAAAGTGAGTTTATCACTTATTATTATAAGTACTGCATAGGTTTTTGTAATATAAAAGTCGAGAACAGAACCAATCGATCATGAATATCTGCAGGTTTGATAATGCGTGTGCTGCGATTGAAAGAGCTGCACAAGTTGATCTTCAAAGTGCTGAAGTTATTGGTTTACTCAAAAACATGAGGCTGGTGGGGCGAGCTCGTTCTCTTGGAAACGAGTTATTTAAATCTGGAAGATATATAGAAGCTTGTAGTGCTTATGGGGAAGGGCTGTCGCGTGATTCTTTGAATTCGATTCTCTACTGCAATAGAGCATCTTGCTGGTATAAACTTGAACAGTGGGAAAAATCTTTGGATGATTGCAACCATGCTCTACTTATCCAGCCACATTATACTAAAGCACTTTATCAAAAAGCTGCCTCAAATGTCAAGGTGACATGCCAAACTTTAAATCTTACTATAAGACTTATTTTTACTGCGAAAATCATAAATTTGATCGTATGCAATGGATTATAGCTGGAAAGATGGGTTGACGCTGTGAGAGATTATGAGATTCTGCGGCAGGAACTTCCATATGA
>JAJOOO010079625.1:0-38118 GCA_029582685.1 Solanum piurae
TTCCAGCTCGCATACTCGTACATTCCATGTACTGATGCCAGTTGGCCTGCATCTTATTATGATGCAGACACAGGTACCCAGGATCAGCATCCAGCACGTCGTTGATCCAGCTTAGAACTCTAGAGTTGGTGGTGAGCCTCCTTGCTTTCCGGAGGACTCCAATAATTTGTGTTTCTAGTCTTTGTTTTGTTAGGATGTTGTGGAGTCTGTCCCAACATCCATGTCAGTATTATAAAGGCTTCATAGACAGTTAGACAGTCAGTAAGTTAGTTTTGAGCCTCTCATGCATGTATATATGTAAATATTCTATTTTGAGACTCGAGTTGCCTTGTTGGCCAGTTATTATCAGTTGGGTTGTTTTATAACCTTTCATTGCATTGAGTTTTTCTGTTGAGTTAAGTTTCCGCTGAGTTAAGAAAGTCAGGCCAAGGGTTCGCTTGGGGCCAGCAATGGTCTCCGAGTGCCGGTCCCGCCCAGGGTGTAGGCTCGGGGCGTGACATTCACATACCTTAATTCGGGACTTACTATCTTACGTCGTCAAACTCCTTTGCTGACAACTTTATCTATAACATAAAATCATAAAAGGATAGTATAAGAAACTAATCAAGAGTCACAATAATGGTTCGCGAGCAACAATCTCATCAATTATCATAGATGAGTGGTGTATCGCCACACCCTTCTCTTTATCTACTTTACAAGTAGGCTTATGACTTATTTACATGTTTAGTATTACTCCTCATCCTTAACCATAAAGAACCTGCCCCCTTTAATCATCCACACTTAACAGAAAAATAAAACTCATGGCCTCTGATTACCATCCCACCGGTTCCTTGTTAACGATGTCAAATTCCTTTATAAGCTCATAGTTTAAGTTGGTAGAGAACTAATGCCATAAATTCAAATAATAGGAGCTCATATAACCAGCTACAACATATTCTTAGCGACTTAGGAATTTCATCAAACACTTGGTGAGCGACAAACTTTCAAGAACTATAATAGTCGCGTTCTCTATACCTCGCCTTCCATTTTAATGTAACCAGCTTACCTCCTCAATACAATATCATTGACCCCTCATTTGGTCAAAACAACAGCCAACACAACCTTCTACAAACTCCCTCCTCACCAAAACATCAAATACAATGGGTAAAATATGGACTCACGGCTTCCTATCACAGTCCCGTGAGTCCTACCCGCAAATTATACTTAAAACATCCTTGGAATAGTTTTTATGAAGATAGAAGAGGATTCATACCTATATATCAAAGAAAAGCAGCCCCTGCCCTTCTTTATTCTCAAAGAACAATACTTTTTCCTTCAAGAAAACATTTAGCTAAGTATGTCAATAGGTTTATGGAGAGGAAAAGACTTGATTCTTGAAGAAACCAACTTGCCTTAAGCTTTGGTGGATTGAAGATGAGAAAAACTTAAAGAAATACTTGAAACCAGTCCTTACACGTTTTTGAGTATATGGGAAAGTATATCCCAAACTTCTAATATAAAAACAACAAATTTGGCCGACTTTCTCTAAAGTGCCATATGTCCCGCAGTGATTGGGCATTGCACGCGTCTGTCGTAGAATGAACATAACTGTTTACTCCGATATCATTTTAACGAGAGGTTTATTTTGCTGGAAACTAGACTCAAATACCTTCAATTGGATAGGTTGTAGGCCCTCTAACTCGTTATATATTAGGAGATATGCTCGTTCAAAGTCAGATGAGAAATGAGATCATTTGTAGTATTCCTCCACAACGAACCTTTAAACTTTAATCTTTTCTTTAATGATCTCTTTGGCCTAAAACTTTTGTTTAACCCTTCAAATGACTAAATATAAGGGTTACATGGTATGCTTAACCATTTTCAATGATATACCTCCCCCGATATCACATCTATGCATTGGTGTTTACGAGTCGCAAATGTATTTTAAGTTACGGGACATTACATGGTAGGGGTAGGGTGGGATTGTAGGGGTTGAGGTATTAACTAAGGGTGTGCACTATTTGGATTAAATCGAAAAACCAAATCAAATCAAATCGAATTCTATTGGATTGGTTTTTTCGATTTTTTGTTTGATTGTGGATTTATAATTTACTTTGTTTGGTTTTTTTGGTTTGGTTTCAGATTTAAAAAAATAAAAATCGAAAAACCAAAAAAAATGAATTATATATGTATGTGTGTGTGTTTAGAATTAAGTTCGAGTTAACCACTTTTGTCCCTTTTTAGTTATTTTCGTTATGATTTAGTTTATTTTTTATGTTTGGACATCTTTAATTGATATACTTTTAATTGTGTTTTATGTTTTACTTGTGATTTATATTTAAAAAGTATATTTAAGAAATTTAATATTATATATATATAATTTTTTATTTTTTTATTTTTTTATTTTTATTTTTTTCAAATTGCAAATATAACTTTGTATTATTTCTAATTATTGACATAACCGAATCGAAAAAACCCAAACCAAATTTATTTTGGTTCAAATTGGGTTACACTTCTTCAAAATCAAAAATCGAATGCACGCCTCTAGTATTAACAACTTAGCTTTGATTTAATATTATTTTTGCTTTAGGAGATCAAACTGGTTTACAACCATTTTATCCAAACCATATTTGATCAAATTTATATTTACCCATATTTTATATAGATAGATTGTGATCCAATCCATCCAAATTCGATCAAATCCACCCATTTTTCACCCCTATATTTAAACATAAAGTTTGTCGATAAAGGAAAGAAATTAAAGTAGCTAATAATTTCTTGCTTTTATTTTCTACACGTTTATATTGCTCTTTCTTTCATTTTCCTTATAGTTGCCGACAAAAGTATTGTATATAAAATTCTTATTTCTTTGTGTATTGTCATATAATTAAAATAAAAACATGTATTACTATTTATTATTTTGCCTATGTCCATAAAAACTCAACGGACTACATTATATAATTAAAATATTTTTTATTTTTTATTTTTTTTCCCGTATTTGCTGGTTGTACTAAAATCTTGAAAATCTATTTATCAAATGAATTTGTTTTTGAAAAAATTATATAGACATACTTCACTACTATATATATATTCTATTATTATCTATACTTTCAAAATAATATGAATTCTACCACTAAGTTAGAATTTCCTACCATATATTGAGGAAGATACACTTAAATACATGTATTTTTGCTATAAAAAATACTCTAAGATACGAAAAGAGGCGAGCGAGATGGGGAGAGAGGTGAGCGAGATTCGTTATGTATCTCAGATACATGCAAATCGCACTACACTAGATACATCATAAACACATATGTATGTATCTGGTGTAATCCACATGTATCTGGGATACTAGATACATAGGATAGTGGCTAGCGAGATGGGAGAGAGACGAGGGAGGCAAGGGAGATTTAATTTGGTATGTATCTCAGATACATGCGAATTCACTTGGATACAATGCATCTAGAATAAATTACACATAATTTTTACCTCATGTCTCATGAGATATATGTATTTGGACCTATATGTCTATATGAACGTATCTGAACGCACCAAAATTAGATAAGATATGTAATATTGAAAAACTATAGTGTATCTAAGTAATTTAACTTATTTTATTTCTTGAATTTGATGAGTAATGACTTCTATATACAATAATTGAAGATATTTATACAAGAGGAACAAATGTTCAAGTTTAGGATGCTTTATTTTCGTGGCTACGATTTTCTATGAAAATAAAGAGGAAATATTTTCTACCTTTTATGATATATGATAATTCAAAAGTATTATTGAATCTTTTCATTTAATGAATAAGAAATATTTCAAAATGATAGTAGGACCCTAATTCTTAATAATTATTATCTATTGGTTGGAGTCTATAAAGTTTGATGTTGATAGTTCATCCACCTTCTTTTTTTCATCCATGTCTAGGATTCTTATTATATTCTTTGCTCCATTATTATCAGCAAAAGCATATGTAATGATGGAAACAAACACATGATCATGATCCATAAATCCTAATTAATTAGAAGTTTACTTCTACGTACATAAGGTTTAATAGGTGATCATAATAGAATTGTCATGCAAATGCGTCATGATTTACAAAATATGGGATATTTCCTAATTAATTGTCTATAATGTTTGCTATATTTGTGACATTTCAAGTGAATCATGTTAATATTTGGTAGGTCAATTGATTAAGATTCTTTTGAATGACTAGTGATCAAATATATATATCAAAAAAGGATAATTCATTGGAATTGAAAAGCAAGTACTAAAAAAAGACGTTCCAACTAGCAATCATCAAACTTATTTCTTGCTTTTATTTTCTAAAATTCTTATTTTCTTGTGTTTGTTTCCTTGATCACTACCATGCATATATACTATTATTATTATTTATATTTTAAAAGTATTACGTATCTTACCATTAATTAAGAGTTCCCTACATATTTTATACTTAGATACCTATATTTTTGCTACCAGATACACAAAAATAGGGAGAGAGACGAGCGAGATTCGTATATATTCCAGATACATTGAAATCATACTAGATACAAGTATATGTATATATCTGAACTGATTCACATGTATATGGTGTTCTGGGATACCAGATTATACGTGTGAGAGTGGTGAGTGAAATGGGAGAGAGGCGAGGTAGACGAGCGAGATTTTCTATGTATCCTAGATACATTCAAATTCACTTGGATACAATGCATCTAGAACAAATTACGTCTAAATTTGACCTCATATATCTGAGACACATGCATTTGGTCGTATTTAGATGCAAAAAATATAGGGAAACTTTCACATATAGCCACTCAAAAATAGTCCAATTACTCTACATAGCTATAGTTGGATAATTACAATTCGTAGCTACATGTTATATGGAGGATAGAGGCGAGCGAGACTGGGAGAGAGAGGAGAGAGGCGAGAGAGAGGGGGAAAAGAGTGGGAGAAAAGTGAATTGTATATGTATATAGGTTAGATAATTGTATATTATACATATGTATTTGTATAATTGGCAAGCAAGATTGGGAGAGGGAGGAGAGAGGCGAGCGAAATTGGGAGAGGGAGGAGAGAGGCGAGCGAGAGAGGGCTGATAGTGGGAGAAAGGTGAATTGTATATGTATATAGATTAGATAATTGTATATTATACATATGCATTTGTATATATGGCAAGCGAGATTGAGAGAGGGAGGAGAGAGGCGAGCGAGATTGGGAGAGGGAGGAGAGAGGCAAGCGAGATTGGGAGAGGGAGGAGAGAGGCAAGCGAGAGAGGGCAGAGAGTGAGAGAGAGGTGAATTGTATATGTATATAGGTTAGATAATTGTATATTATACATATGTATTTGTATATTATGACGAATTATACATATACAAACGTGGCTAATTATACAAACTCGAAGTCAATCCGCGTAATTAATGTATAATGTTAGTCGTGAGTGGTAATTATAGCAAACTATAGCTATGATGAGTAATTAAGTAGTATAAGTTTGCTTAACCGCGTAATTTTCCCAAAAATATATATGATAAGATACGCAAAATATTACAAACTAAAGTATATCTAAATAATTAGCTCTTAAACTAATGAAATTTATCTAAGTTCCCCTTCTTTATATTTACCTTTTGCAAAAACACTTCTGATAAAGAAAAGTACTTTTCAGAAGATTAATGGAAGTTTGGTCAAACATATTTTTAGCATTTTCTCATTTTCTTACTTTATTTTTTCTTTTTGATATAATTTGCAATACAAAAGTAATTGAATGTTTTTACGTTTATGTGTGTATATTAATAATATTTCTAAATGACACGTTTTAATCGATAAGAAACACCACAAGATGATCGTAGGACTCTAATTCCTTATTGTCTATTGGTGGGAGCTTATTGAGTTCAATGTTGATAGTGCCTCCACCTCTTTTCCAATATTATTAGCAAATTAAATGCACATGTAATGATGGGGAAAAAAAAAACAGGAAGTTGATGGTGAGATGTTGAGTCTATTGGTGGGAGCTTATTGAGTTCAATGTTGATACGTAATATATAGGGAAAATGGATAAGTACCCCCAATCTATTTTCGAAATTTTAGAGACACATTTATACTATACTAAGGTCCTATTACCCTTCGAACCTATTTTAATAAATATTTTTTTACCCCTTTTTGGCCTATGTGGCACTATCCTTGAAAAAATTGTCAACACGCGCTGGGCCCAGAAGATAGTGCCATGTAGGCCGAAAAGGGGTAGAAATTATTTATAAAATAAGTTCGGGGGTAATAGGACCTTAGTATAATATAAGTGTATCTCTGAGATTTCGGACATAGATTGGGGGTACTTATACATTTTCCCTAATATATATGTCATGATTCACAAATCCAATTTAATTAAAAGTTTAGTTTTGTGTGAGGTTTGGTAAATAACCATGATGTAGGAATTAATTATTAAACTAAAAAAATAACGTGATTTGTCTCTGGGGTGAAATTAAGTTGAAAATAAAATAATAAAAAAAGAATAAAAAATATATTGAGGTTGAGGCACAAATAAATTGCTTTTTTTTTAGAGATTCAAGCCACTGCGGTACTACAATCTACACTACAATCACCCCCTCCTCCCATCTGAACTCTTTTTTTTGTAATTTTGTACAGCTTTTTGGCCTATATAGCCTCCAAACATCTTTCATGCGCCTCATCTAAGTAGAGTCACATTCTTTTTTTAATACAAATCTTAATAGCATCAAATTTGTTAGAGCATCTTGCTCTTCATATCTCCGAACAAATTATGGGGGGAGGGGGGGTTCTTTGTAACAGTAGTCCATCAACTGGGGTCCAACAATTAGAAGGACAAATTCTAAATCATACTTGATATTTTAGACACTTTTCGAACCTTTTCTTTTTTCAATTTTTACATGAGGGGTATGATTGATATGTAGGAAAATGTTGTCCTGATTGATTGCTTAGCAGTAGTCAAAGCGATTTTAAGAACCTTTGCTAATCAGGTGCACATTTTTTGAAATCTCTATTTCTTATCCTTTTCGTGAGGTCATTCTCTTGTGAAAATAGCCCAATTATATGGGCAGACTAGTCTTCTGGCATAGACATACAACTAATCAATTTTTTGTTTAAGCTTTTGATGGTTTGTGCATCTTTCTCTTTTGGTCTAATTTTCAAGGTTTGCTCATAATTCTCTTCACTCTAAACACTTGGATTATTCTTTTGCATTCTTATAGGTTTGAATCTTAGAGCGATTAAAATTTGTAACCTGAGAGTTTTGCCCATAATTCTCTTCACTCTGGATGCTTGGATAAAGAACTCTTTAGAATATTATGTCATAAAAAAATATGTATTTTTCTTCTTCATTATCCTTAACATTAACTATTTATTCATTTTCAAATTATTTCTCAAATTCATTGAAACTATACAAAAATTAATATAAATATTATAATAAAATATGCGTTTTATTTATTTAACAAAAGTGCAATAAATAAAAGTGAATTACTTTTCCCCGCATACAGAGACAACAATAGACAAATACATAAACTAATAGCCATTCAAACTTTGTAAACACACATAGAGAGAGCTCAATCAGCAGTTGCCCAAGTCATGTCATTCTCAAAGATCCAGTGACAAACCTCAATTTTCCCGGGTCCTGACCCGAGTGCAATGAAGGCTCCGTGCTTGGGTCCCCATAAAGAAGTATCCACATGGCAAATGGCAACACCATGATTGATCTTAGCCTTTGAATTCGGGTCCAAAATATCCGCTTCATAGACCCGGAATTTTGGAACCGAATGACAGTAATACAATAAGGAAGGGTACAAGGTCTGATGACATGATACTGATTTGGTGACTTTTCCACCGTTGATTCCTTTGACTGCTCCTATCATGATATTCCCCTTTGACCCTTTTGTATTCTCAGTTGTACGAACCACCACATTTCGACCCAACACTGATGTTGCAAAATCAATCATATCTTCAGCGGAGTTAGCACACCGTTTCGTCTCACCAGCGCTCGGTGCTCTTTCACATTCATTCAGAGCATCACCAATCATCTTTGCCACCTGAGAATCATTGGCGGCATGGAAAATTTTCTTCAGCTCATCAATTTTTGAGGTAGAAAAAGGCAATTTAGAAGCAATCACCCGGGGCAAAAAGGACCTTTTAGGCATCTTATCCTTTATATCTGGCATAGGCATGATTGTACCAATCTTCAACATCTTCTCCCGGAAAAACTTTCCGGGCTCAACCCACCGGTTATTCACCTTTTTGCCACCGGTCAATGAAGCCGAAACTTGGGAAGTTTTGTTTCGGTAATTGGAAAATGTGGCAGTGTCTTTGACATAACCTTTGAAGTTGTTGTTAACTCCGTAAGACTTGAAATTAATATGTGGGTCATTACCCCCTTCGCCATAGGTAATGAATTCATCAGTACCGTTATCAAATTCATCGGTAGATTGACCATAGTTGGTGAAATTTGCTTCACCACCATTTGCGTCCTTAACATAGACAGTGAACTTGTCATCACCAAGAGTTGATTGATCTCTGTAGTTAGTAAAAGTCTCAGATAGACCATTACCTTCAATGCCATAGTTGTTGAAATTGTTTTGAGGATCATTGGCTTTGTTCCCATACTCGATGAATTTACTATTAGGACCATTCCCATCTTTGCCATAGTTTTTGAAAGATTCGACTCCACCATTTGCATCGTCTGAGTAGGATTTGAATTCTTCTTCCCCTCCCGTTCCGTGGTCGGAATAAGAAGTGAAGTGCATATTAGGGATATTAGACCCACTTGGGGCGTAATTTGTGAATTTTTGGACCGAACCAGCTCCATTGTCAGCATAGGAATTGAACCCCATACTGGCAACATTGCTATTTGGGTCGTAATTATTGAATTGGCCAGAGCCCCCTGGAGTATTTGTGCTATAGCTGTTGAAACTTTGGTCAGGTACATTGCCATCAGGGGCATAGTTGTCAAATTGATTATCATGGGGAGAATCTCTACTGTAGCGCCTGAACGAATTCACAGGGAAATTTCCTTCATCAGAATAGTTCTTGAAAGAGTTGAATCCGACACCGGATTCTTTGGTGCCGTAATTGGTAAAGTTCTTGTCACCGTAAGAGACAAAATGGACATCTCCTATGTGTTTTTCAAGATTTGGTAACAAATCTGGTGCACACAAGAGATTTGCTGAAGAGCAAAAGGATTGGAGGTGTGTGGTGAGTGCATTTTGATCAGCAACAAGTTTAGTGTAAGTTGCATATTGGGCAGCATTCAATGGAGATGCCTTGTTGAGAAGAAACCATGGCTTTGGTAAGTCATTTGACACATGTTTACTCCAGTATCTAATCAGATAACCTTTTGGCGTAAATGGGTTCCCGGATTTGTCTCCATTTCTTGCCACAACAACCTGCATTGGCATCATACCATGAGTACATAATGTTACAATAGGGGTGTTCATGGTTCGATTTGAGTCAGTTTTCCTCTAAAAGAAAATCGAATCAATTGAGTCGGTTTTTCATGCTCCGGTTTTTTAATTCACAATAATTGTCATTGATAAAAGTGTTAAAAGAAATTGTCTGAGTTAACAATGTTGATGTAACTATTTTGCTCTAGAAACGAGAGTAAAGATTGAAAGGAGATGATTTGGGAATATGGGATTCGGCAAAACTTGCCCAAATAGACGAGAGATTAAAGATTGTGCCAGAAAAAGAAATAATTAGTCACCATAATACATAAATATGCCGTTTAATTTAGATTTACCTAACATTTATGACCTTCAACTTTGAGTGTGCACAAGTAGACATACGTTACGTGGCATAATACACGTAGGACTTGAATTGCCACGTAGAACGTGAAGTAGAATGTGTGTCTACTTGTTCAACTGTATATAAATTTAAGTGTCTATTTGTACACACACAAAGTTGGAAGGTGTAGATATATATAATATGAGGCCAAGTAAAATAACATGTTTATGTATTATACCGAATTAGTGCGATCCAATTTTTTCTATTATGATTTTGGTTAAAACCAAATCAAATCAAATTTTGTACCAAACCTAATGAAGATTACTTCAAGAAACTGAAACAGAGAGGAGCACAAGAGCTACTTACATTGAAAGATGAAAGTGAGAATAAAAGAACAAGTAAGATGCATGAAGAAAGAAAAGTTTTGGTATGCATTGCTTTAGTGTGAAGAGTAGAATGTTGGTGTGTATATTTGGTTTGATACACAAAATTTATAGTACTGAAGATGGTGGGAGTGTGGGGTTAGTTCTTGCCACTAATTTTTACTCGCTCTGTTCAAAACTCACACTTTTCTGAATGCCAATGCAATTGATTTCACGTGTTATGTGAGTAAAATGACTAAAATGATTATACTTAATCAAGAAATATTCTCTTGTTCCTGATTATACGTACAATGATTATATACATTAACATCATGGTGTCATGGTGTGAGTTATTTTTACAAAAATCGTATAAGCTTTGATTAAATGGATAATATCACATCAAATTAAATGTATATTTGTGTTGATTTAGACTTTATATACACCAATTAATATATGTATTATAATAAAATATGCATGTTATTTATTTTATTTATTATTTCTTATATAGAATGCAAAATCCTTTATGGACAAATAAAAGTGAACTGGGGATGACATTACTTTTGCCCAAATATAGAGAGATTACATTAGAATGATCACATAACAAATGTAAATTGACAGTTCTAATACATTTGGTTAAACCCAAACAAGAAAATTTAAATATTTATTAAAATCCCGTTTTACCCCGGGCTTAATCAGCAATTGTCCAAGTCATATCGTTTTCAAAGATCCAGTGGCAAACCTCAATTTTCCCGGGTCCTGACCCGAGTGCAATGAAGGCTCCATGACTAGGTCCCCATGAAGAAGTATCCACATGGCAAATGGCAACACCATGGTTGATCTTAGCCTTTGAATTTGGGTCCAAAATATCCGCTTGGTAGACACGAACTTT
This sequence comes from Solanum piurae, assembly GCA_029582685.1. NCBI lineage: Eukaryota > Viridiplantae > Streptophyta > Magnoliopsida > Solanales > Solanaceae > Solanum > Solanum piurae. Next base: position 10,969 of record JAJOOO010079625.1, read on the forward strand.
AGGAACCGAGTGACAGTAATACAGTAAGGAAGGGTACAAGGTTTGATGACAGGATACTGATTTGGTAACTTTTCCACCATTGATTCCGTTAACATATCCTATCATGATATTCCCATTTGACCCTTTTGTATTTTCAGTTGTTTGAACCACAACGTTTCGACCCAACACTGATGTTGCGAAATCAATCATATCTTCAGCTGAGTTAACACATTGTTTCGTCTCGCCAGTGCTCGGTGCTCTTTCACACTCACTCAAAGCATTTCCGATCATCTTTGCTACCTGAGAATTATTGACGGCATGGAAAATGTTGTTCAGCTCACTAATTTTTGAGTAAGAAAAGGGTAATTTTGCAGCAATCGCCCGGGGCAAAAACGATCTTTTAGGCATCTTATCCTTTATATCCGGCATAGGCATGATTGTACCACTCTTCAACATCTTCTCCCGGAAAAACTTTCCGGGCTCAATCCACCGGTTATTCACCTTTTTGCCACCGTTAACCTCACTCGACGAAGCTAAAACCTGGGAAGTTTCGTTTTGGTAATTGGAAAATGTAGCAGTATCTTTGACATAATCTTTGAAAGTGTTGCTAACTCCGTAAGTCTTAAAATTAATATGCGGGTCATTACCCCCTTTGCCGTAAGTAGTGAATACATCGGTACCTTCATTGAATGATTGACCATAATTGGTGAAATTCGCTTCACCAGCATTTGCATCCTTGACATAGTTAATGAACTTGTCATCACCAACATTTGATTCATCTCTGTAGTGAGTAAAAGTCTCGGATGGACCATTACCTCCAACGCCATAGTTGTTGAAATTGTTTTGAGGATTATTGCCGTTAGTACCATAAGAAGTAAAATTTTGGTTTTCTCCATTTGCATTTTGACCATAGTTTGTAAATGTTGAGGCTGCAACATTAGTTTCGTTTCCATAGCTGGTGAATTTACTATCAGCACCATTCCCATTTTTGCCATAACTTTTGAAAGATTGGCCACCAGAATTCCCTTGTTCTAAATAAGTTTTGAATTGTTGTTCCCCGCCTGTTCCTTGATCGGAATAGGCAGTGAACCGCAGATCGGGGACATTGGTATTTGGGGCGTAATTAGTGAATTTTCCAGAACCCCCTGGAGTGTTTGTGCTATAGGAATTGAAACTTTGGTCAATTACATTGCCATCAGGGGCATAATTGTCAAATTTATTATCACGGGGAGAACCTCTACCGTAACGTCTGAAAGAATTTACAGATGCATCCTCGGAATAGTTTTTGAAGGAGTTCACACCGATTCCAGGTTCGTTGGTTCCGTAATTGGTGAAGTTTTTGTTGCCGTAAGTGGTAAAGTGGATATCTCCGGTGTGTTTTTCGAGACTTGGTGACAAATCTGATGCACACATGAGATTTGCTGAAGAGCAAAAGGATTGGAGGTGTGTGGTGAGTGCATTTTGATCAGCAACAAGTTTAGTGTAAGTTGCATATTGTGCAGCGTTCAATGGAGATGCCTTGTTGAGAAGGAACCATGGCTTTGGTAAGTCATTTGAGACATGTTTTTTCCAGTATCTAATTAGATAACCTTTTGGTGTAAATGGATCACCAGAATTTTCTCCATCTCCAGCTACAATAATCTACAAAGAGAAATTTTAATAGCTTAGTTGGTTGACTATCTGAATTTTTATCTTATTGGTGAAGATACAATTCTCCGTCATTTTCCCTTTTGTTACCCTCAATTTATGAGAAAAAAAAAAGATCACGAAACTATTTTATATAATCTATGTTGCACAGAATCTTCAAAACAACGCCCTGCCGCATCCTTGTCAGATCCTCCGAAAATGGACTAATTTTAAAAAATCCATCATACACTCATCAACTATTTTTGAAAAATCCGAGCAATATAATATGTTATCAAGTTATATATCCGAGCAGTATTCAATAAGTTCTTTTTCTTGCAAAAAATTAAAAAGTGTGTGATAGTACTTTAAGGATCTCATTCTGTGCTCCTTTGATCTACCGTAGAGATAACTTTCTTATTTCATTTCATAGCCATTAATCTACTACTGAATTATAAGCATCTAGATATTAACAACGAGAGTTCGACCGATCAGATCACGAAAAAGAGAAAGAAAAGTCAATCTCCGAGAGGCTTTTTGGAAAAGTCAAGTATTCTACTATTACAATACTTACTACTTTTTAAATTGTAATTGCTATCTTATTAGGTTCATCTAATATAATTGTTCAGAACCCACAAACAATTTCAACCAAGCTTTAAAATTTCTTTGAATATATATGTTCTTAAATTCATTCGAAATCATATGAGTAAAACTCAAATTGGAGAAGATTATGGGCCCATAGTTCCTAAAATGAGTTGCTCTCATTCTGTGCTCCTTTCGATCTATCGTAGAGATAACTTTCTTATTTCATTTTTACTCTCTTTCTCGACTCACTCGAATATAAGAAAGTTAATGGAAAATTGGAAATATATCCTTATGTTATATGGTTCGACTAAAATAACTTTGAACCAAAAAAATTATATATAGAGAGAGAGATGGGATTTGATTCGACTATTTTTTATGTTAAATCTAAAATTAATTCAAATCAAATTTTATCGACTCATAAAATTTAAAATCAAACCCAAACCAAATGAATGTTGGTTTTCTTCGTCGATTTTCGATTTACACCTTAGTTAGGATTACTTCATTGACACCCCATGGGGTTACATCAAGTTACAAGAATCTACTCCTATCGCTTATTTTTACTTGTCTATAATGAACGTTATATTCTCTTTAAGAAATAATAAATAAATTGTATATTTGTATCATAATATCTATATTCATTGGTGTATAATCTCAATCGACTTGGAGAATAAGTAATTAATGTAGTGAAAATTTTATTTTTAGTATAGTAAATAAGTAAAGTGACGAAAAAAGTATATGACAAATCAGGATTACTTTCATTTGACACCCCATGAGCCATCATTTGACACCCCATGAGTATATATATAAAGTTTTTAGAATATTTATGACAAAATCAGGATTACCTCAAGAAACTTAAATGATGAGCATAAAAGTTAAAGATTGTTACTTACATTGAAAGATGGTAGTGAGAACAAAAGAACAAGTAAGATGTAGGAAGAAACAAGATTTTTGTTATGCATTTCTTTTGTATGAAACAAAGAGAGAGAAGAGGTGAATAGTAAAAGGTTGGTGTGGATGTTTGGTTGGAGGCACACAATTTATAGTACAAGGTAGAGAAGATGATGGAGTGGTGTGCTAGTTATGTTCTAATTTAAAAATCACTTTTGAAATTTTTTGCAGATTTGTGACTATAAACTATCAAGGGTAAATAGAGAATTTTAAAGTTAAGTTATTTCTAATAATGAAAAAGTGATATTCTCTGTTTTAAAATGAATGACATGTTCCCTTTTTAGATGTAAAAGAGAATGACTCATTTCCTCTTTTTTTTATACTCTCTATGTCCCATTTTATATGTCATTTTTTTACTTTGCACTTGCATTAAGAAATGACGTAACTTTACCCTTCTACCCTTATTTAATATTTTTTCTTAAATCAACTTTATTAATAAATAACAAGATTAATTAACTATTCTATTAAGGGTATAATAGGCAAAATATGGTAATTTATGCATAAATTTTATAAAATGACAAGTATTATGGTCCAGCTATTTATAGAAAGGCATATGACATATAAAATGGGACGGAGGGAGTAACACCTTAATTTCAGTTTTTTTTTATGACGGGTTTAATGCCACAAGATTATAGGACATTTTGGTACAATTAACATAATTTTAATTTAGGAACACAAGATTAAAAAAAAAATCATTTTTTAAAACTCCGTATCAAGTAATATATAAATTAAGACGGAAAAAGTAGTACCACTACTTTTGGTTTCTTGATTAATCACATGCTCTTGAGATGATTTCTTGTTGCAAAGTTTTCGGTAACCCGAAGATCGATTATAGCTTTAATTTATTAGTTTATATCCCCTCCGTACTTAATTATTTGTGCACTTTTTTTTTTTTAGTTGTCCTTAATTATTTGTTCATTTTGACATCAAGAAAGGATAAAAAAAAAATTACCTATTATACCCTCAATTAATTACTTTTAAAAAGGCAAACTTCTTGAAAATCTCAAGTTTTTAATTCATCAACTTCATAATTAATAGGGGTAAAATGATAAATTTACTATATCAGTCATTATTTTCTTAATAGATGTATTAATTCAAAAATGGACAAGTTAAAGACGGAGGAAATAATAATCAAAATATAGGGAATCACTATATCGACTAAGTTTAAAGGGGGGGAAAAAACTCGCTATTTACAGTACTAATGATTTCTTTCTTCCTAGAACTCGAATCTAAAATACTTACTTAAGTGCTTGGGAACTAACCAATAGGGGCAGGAGCGGATCTACGGTATTGGAAGCGGGTTTGGACGAATCCACTTACTTTTTCGTAGATTTTATATTCGTATTAAAATATCAAATATAAAGTACATATAAATTTACGGCGAACCCACAAGCATAGTGAGACGAGTATCCCAGTGGTCTTAGTGCACCTAGTGAAGTCTACCGGCTCGCATTTCGTGGGTTCGAAACCCATTGAACACCATATTTTTGGAATTAATTTCTAACATACGTAGGTTTATATAAGAAATTAAAAAAAAAAATTGGTAAATTAATAAAGTGTTTTTGGAATTAATTTCTAACCTAAAGATAATAACATAGGTTTACATATTTATTTCTTTTTAAAAAAAAAAACAGAAAATTGATAAATGAAAATAAACATAAAAATAGTGTTTGTGTCCTACTCTAAAACAATATCTAACCATTGATTTCTACTCAGACACTCCAAAAACTTTGACCCAAATTTATTTTTAAAAGTTAGGGTTCTAGCTAACTTTTATTGTTAATCTGATTGCTATAATCCGACCTCCGCCCTCCGATATGTAGTATGTACTATGTACTCTCGCCTCTTCTTTTTCAACTTTTTCTTATTTGTTTTCTTTTACACTGTTTGATTATCTATTCAAAAATTAATTTTTAATATTTGATTCTAGGGTTTCCCACATATTGATAATTGATTATGTTAAATAGTTGTTGTTTGCTTTTCGAAATTTTAACTTTTGAAGGCAATAATGGTTCAAGGTCGTAGTGAAACTAGTAAAATATATGTTTTAGGTGCCAAAATATTAATGGTGAATCTAATAATTTTAATCTCACTTAGAACAATATTGAAGATTATAGTAATAATGTTCAAAATTTATATTTAAAAAATTATTCATTTTTAAAATAATATTTTAGAACTTTAAAATAATATTTTAGAACTTTAAAATAAATTACTGAAATCTTTATGTTATTAAATCAAGTTTTTACAATAATAATATCTAAGGTAATATTTTCAAACACGATTAATATCTCATTAACAAAATTTGCGTTTTGTAATTTTTAAGATCGTTGTCCTTTATAAAATTTAGAACTCATAGGCCTGAAATCCTGGCTCCACCTCTTAATAGGGGCATCTGTTATGGTGTCAAACACCTAAATCTTATTTATAACGTAGAATTAAACTATTATCGGTGCTGGAATACATAGTTTGATTCCATCATAATATGACGACAAGGTGTTTAATTATAAAGAAAAACAATTGCATCTTCTAGAGCATATCTCGATTTTGGACAAAGAAAATTCATCCACTTTGTGAGAATTCACAATGATCGGTGATATAAGTTATACTTGTAGTTGTTGCCGATCCTTTTCCGCTGAAAAGGAAAATTTACATATATAGGAAAACATAGCTACGTGCTATATCTATACAACTTATTGATACTTTCAAAAAATTATGAAACCTAGTGACATTTTAAATTTTTATAGAAAATCTCTATTTCACCTCCCTTTGTCTCCCTCTATCGCAATACTTTTTTTTAGATTTTCATGCATAAGTGAAATACCGATAGACATATACACATATGTATCAATTATCAACCAAAACATATACACATAGATGTACATGTGCATCTAATACATGTATAGTACTAGAAAAATTGATACATATATATGCTATGAAATAGATCACACGTTAGTATAAAAAGAATATAAAACATAGATACACAAATGTACCTATGTATCAGATACATGTATAGTACTTTACTTAAAATTAAAATGTGAAACATGACTACAAGGTCGTGCATGACACATGTATAGTACTTAAAATTAAAATGTGAAACATAAATACACTATGAAACACATAAATTAAGAGGGAGAGGGATGAGAGAGAAAGTGGTGTGAGAGAGACGAGAGGTAAGCGAGAGAGAAACGATTTAAGCAATTCAGGGGTATCGTTGCATAAGGTAAGTCAGGAGTACTATACAATCGTATTTTGTGAAATTTTCCAAATAAAAAAAACTCGTAAGCCTCCTAACTGATATTTGTGATTCGATACCACACAAATAAATATAGTGCACGTAGTTGTTAATTGGTTGCTTTCATTTTCCTTTTAACGTTTCTCCACCATCTTAACTATCCTTTTTTTCGTTTTCCCTTCCGTTAAAGAAAAAAGTGTTTTTTTCATATTTCTAATTTCATGTTGTTTGTTATGAACATCAATAAATGATCTTAGGACCCTTCACATTTTTAGTTGGATCCTACAATATGTTGATGGTGACTTCACCTTTATTATTACATCTCTAAATAGTAAAGAAACTTACCATAGTATATTCCTAGTTCAATTATTATCAACAAAGGCAAATGGAACTATGGAAATTAAGAAAAAGTAAAAGATCGTTAAATGTATGATTGAATTAAAAAATAAAATTGCATTTCTGGCGTGTGGAGGAAAACGTTTTTCTATTTTCTATTGCACTAAAAATATCTTGGGAAAATATTTTATGAAAGGAACTTGTTTTCTTGAATTTAATCGGGTGGAAAATGATTTTTCTAATAAACGGAAATTCACTTCCAAATTTAAAAAAAAAAAAAGGAAAATTCTCATAAATAGCGCTATTATAGATTATAACAAAGATTACTTAGTTTTCAAATGCTCGCCAATTTTATTTTATTTTATTTTTAAAAAAAAAAAAACAAAATAAATTATGGATACATACATACCTAGCTATGTGCATACACATGACGTAAAGTACACACGTCAAACATATACAATTTGTATCACATGTATGTCATATATATGATGATACACATGATATACAATAACTTGAGCAAGAGATACAAGATATATATACACATAATATACAAGGATATATTACTAGTATGTCACTTGTATTTCATTTATATATGTTAATTTGTATAATGATACACATGAATACAGTGAATTACATCCGTTATACACCTGATATACAGTTATTTCACTATCACCACCACCAAAAGAAAAACCAAATCTAGAGTTTCATAAGAAAAAAATCCGATAAAAATAATGTGGAGAAGCGCCATTGGTACTGCGATAGCGTGTATATATATATATACATATATATTCTATTTCGTTAAAGATAAAAGCAATTTTTCATATTTCTTATTTAGTACATTAATTGATATAAAGATCATTAATATTTTTAGATGGAGGGATCCTAGTTCCTACCGTATTAGTACAATATGTTGCATGTTGTGCTCCATGTTTATTATTAATGTTTTATTTATCACATACTTCAACCTAGTATTGGAACAGTCTGATGTGTTCTTGATAGAAAGCAACATAATTTAATATTAGGATATAGAATCATAACGTTGATACATTTCCAATAGATTGGCTGAATTTGACTCAGTAGAGCTATTTATATGGGACAGTTCAATCCATTCAAACCTAGTCTACACGGGCTTTGTAACTTGACGGGTCAAGCCGAGCTAGTCCATATTTTTTGTGGATCAAAAAACATCAGGTTCAACTCATCACTATATGGGTTGGGGGCCACGTCGGGGGAGTCCACTTTTTAATATTTTTTAAAATTTAAATTTTAAATGTTAACATAAATATCTACAAGATAATATTACATGGTATTAGTATGTACATATCTTGGGTACAATCGTACAAGAAAATGATTTTTATAGACACAGTTTCTATAAAACTAATTAACTTTTGACACGACACCAATTGCAACAAATAGAGATATTAATAAGAAAACTAATGGGTCATTTGGTATAGTGTGTATAGAAATAATGTTTAATAGAGTGTATTAATAATGTCTGCATTAGTAATGCTTGTATTAGTTATGCTTATATTAGTTATTCTTAGATTATTTCTTATACATTGTTTGGTTTTATGTATTAAAAACAACATGTATTGTATAAAAATATTTATTTACAAAAATATCCTACACAATTATAATGGAAAAGATGTAAAAAGGCTTCTGAGAGATAATTGGGTCTTTAATCATGCTAATGCATGTATCAAATCCTTTTGCATTACTAATACCTAGAAATTCATTGTATTAGTAATACATTCTTCAATACATAATAGAGTGTATAAACATTAGTTATACATTGCATGAAAAAGTATACCGAACAAGGTACAACTAATACACAAACTTCCATTATTATTTGTGTGGATTTGTATATGCGGAACTTCAATTGGAGGATACAACACATTAAATTGATGCTCTGCATATAGACAAAAAAAAATTATAATATGAAAATACATGTATACATATATTCATGTATCAAGAAAAAATCAACAATGAAGTATGCATATATCCAACTATATTGTGCAACTCAATATGAAGTTAGTAATGACATAAACTTCAATTGTATGCAAAATACACGAAAACAAGTAAATACAAACTAACTGGCTAATGATAAAATACCTCTTTTGGTGGTTTCTGTCATTCTTCGGGAACACACACTTTTTTCTTCTTTTTTATAAATTTTGAGGCTTGAATATCATTTTTTCTGTTGAGGGAGTTTTCCCCTTGCTTTTGGTTAAGTTGTTGCATTGATATGAAGTCATTGTGATTGTTTGTACACGCATTGTTTACCATTGCATTAGTAGAGAGTGAAAGATGATACTTTAATTAAAAAATTATCAGATAATGTTATACCTTGCGCAACCCTCTTATAAGTACTAATTTTCGTCATTGTAATGGAGAAAATAAAAGCTTTAACTAAAACCCTATAAATTTGAAATTAGAAATACTCTTACACAAATACAATGAAAAAATAGAACAAGAAAAAAATTCGAAGGTACTTGAAAAATAAGAATAACAAATTAGATGCAGAAATCGTGTAAATTATTTTGATCTTAAAAGAGAAAGATTATATTGAGAATATCATAAGGAGTTGTGACCGAGAAATGCGCCTGCAAAGAATATACTGGCATTTAAGTTTCTCTTTGCTAATTAATATTAAAATATATTCATATGTAATAATTATTTTAAAATGTAGCTATAGACACTAAATACTTATTAATGTTAGCTATGTTGTGTAGTTTTTCCAAAAATTTATTCTAAAATGGGCTTCAAAAATCTTAGTCCAACTCTATCAAATTATGAGTTAGGCCTAACCGGCCTAATGAGCCTAGCTCATAATATTGACTCTAAGTTTGAGTCTTACGTCCACTTATTATATATAAAAAAAAATTACCTAAATACATATCTTATTTTACCATAATTTCTAAAATTCCCTACTATTTAAAAAAAAATCAAAAATCTCATCTCGGATACATCACTCCCCTCTCATTGATACATCCCTATCCCCCTCGAATACATCCCTCCCCCCCCCCCTCTGATACATCCCTCCTCTCTCGAATACATCCCTCCCCTATGTATCTGGATGTCCTATCCTCTCTCTGATACATCCCTCCCCTCTTTGATACATTCCTTCCCTATGTATTTAGATGTATCTGAAAGTCTAATAATGTATCCGAAATTCATAAATTTTAAAAAAAAATTGTAATTTAAAAAAATGTAGAAAAATAATATAATCAACTCTTAACACTATAAAATTTATGTAAATTACATTCACGTGATTTTGGCCCATGGATAAAAAATAATTAGACAACCATGAGGGGGTGCATGTTGAGAATAGAATAGTAGCTTATGAGATGATTGATCTCATAATTAACATTTTGACAAGGAAACATAGACTAATATACCCCTCACTATATCACGTTTAAAAAGTACTAAAATATATTATCTTCGTATAATAAATGATGCATATATATTCTTGTTGTCAAACAAATAGTGTATGTTTAGCTTTTTCATTCGCAGACTGAATTTAAAAAACTATAAAGCTTATTTTTTGGAGAAAGGTAAAATATACCCCTCAACTTTGTGATTCCTCGTTAAAAAGATGGTGCATATATATCTCTGTTGTATTACAAACGATGCATATTTATCCTTTTTTATACCATACATTTAGTTACTAAACTTAAGAAAAATTTAAACTGATGTTTTAATTCCATTAATGTCATATAACTTTTAAAAATTACTTCACCCATTTTTTAATCCCTTCCGTTCTTACCCAAATGAAACAAACTCAATCTATTTTGTCATAAAATAAATGTAAGACAGGTCTAAATAATAGAGATATTAATTTTTTTAATTGTGTTGAGTCTAGATGGATAAAAATTAAAAAAAATATGTGAGGTAATCTTTTAAAGGAAAAAGTGTTAAAACGAAAATAACTTTGTCTCTTGTTATACTATCAGGTCAAGTATACATGTTACCATTATGAAACTTATCAAAATTCCCCTTGAATTGACGAAATCTCACAAATCCATCCAAAATATCATATTTTAATTAAATTACCCATTCTTTTCATTTAATCTGATCCAAACTCACCAGATTAATTAACCCTTACTATAACAACCTTTCCAAACCTAAGAACTCAAACAACACTCAACCGTTAATGGTTCAAAATATGAACAACGAAACCCACAAGATCAGTGCGTTCAAGTCAAAGCTAAAGATATAGAATCACGATAGCTAACAATAAAATTAAGATAAATAAATATATGTCTAGTAATAGACAAATAGACAAACATATGAGTAACTAAACACATGAATGTTATTTTGTAAGTCCAATAATAAGTTTTTAATGATATATTTATTCAATCATAACCAAATTGTAACATTAAGCACAAAAGTCAATATGAAGCTTAATAATTACTACACTTTCGGTTAACGTTAAAAATTACTGATAATACACCATCTTAAATTCAAAGAAAATACAAGAATTTATTATTGAAATATAAATATGAAAGAACAAATAAGTTGACACATTTCAACATTACGCGACAAACACATTTTGATTTCCTTTTTTTCTTTTACACTAACGAAGTAATGATTAATCATCAAAGCTGGCTAAACCAGATAAGAATTGATTAATGAAAATGAAAGTACTCAAAAAAAACAAAAATCAAAATAGACATTTGAACTAACCACCATCAAGTTCATAATGTTTTGATTACTATAAAATTATTTAATTTTCATCGTTATTTCTTAATCTCCTTTCCCTTTTAGTATTGTTTCATATTCTTACGCTCTTTCTTTATTTTTCCTTTTCATTCAAGTTGATACACAATGACAATACTCCGCCTCAGTCCCTAATTACTTATCCACTTTTGAATTGACACACCTATTAAGAAAATAATTATTGACATAATGAGTTTATCATTTTACCCCTATTAATTATGAAGTGGATGAATTAAAAACTTAAGATTTTCAAGAAGTTCTACCTTTTTCAAAGTAATTAATTGAGGATATAATAGGTAAAAATATTTTGTCATTTCTTGATTTGTCAAAATGGACAAGTAATTAAGGACAACTAAAAAAAGAAAAGTTGAAAAATAATTAGGAATAGAGGGAGTAAAATATATCTTTTTCATTGTTTCTTTTGCACTTATAACGAAGTAATGATCAATTATCAAATCTAATCATACAAATTGATTAATTGAAAGAAACAATACTTCGTTATAAGTGCAAAAGAAACAACGATAAAGAAATATTTTACTCCCTCTGTTTCTAATTATTTGTCCACTTTTTTTATTTTTTAATTGTTCCTAATTACTTGTCCATTTTGACAAATTAAGAAAAGATAAAAAAATTTACCTATAATACCCTCAATTAATTACTTTGAAAATTGTAAAACTTCTTGAAAATCTTAAATTTTTAATTCATCCACTTCATAATTAATAGGGGTAAAATGGTAAACTCACTATGTCCATCATTATTTTCTTAATAGGTGTGTCAATTCAAAAATGAACAAGTAATTAGGGACAGAGGGAATATAAAAAATAGACCATTGAACTAACCACCATCAAGGTCATAATGTTTTAATCACTAACAAATCATTTAATCTTCAACGTTATTTCTTAATCTTCTTTCCTTTTTAGCATTTCCCCATATTCTTACACTTCCTTTATTTTTTTCTTCATACAAGTTGATGCACAAAAACAAAAACAAAAAGATCTTATTTTTTCGTTTTTTTTCCACTTATAACGAAACAATGATCAATTATCAAAGTTAATCATAAAAATTGATTAATGGAAAGAAACAATACTATAAAAAAAATAGACTTTTGAACTAACCGCCATCAAGATCATATATTATAATCACTATAAACACATTTAATTTTCACCGCTATATTTTTATCTCCTTTCCATTTTAGAATTTCCCCATATTCTTGCCCTCTTTTTTTGTTTTTCCTTTTCGATACAAGTTAGAGATACAAATGCAATCGATTTTTTTTTATTTCTTTTGCACTAACAAAGTAATTGTCAATTTGATCATCTCAAGAATTGTGTCACTTATCTCCGCAAATCATAAATGATATACAATAGTTATAGAAAAGGGAAAATAGAAAAATACGCAGAAAACTGATCAAAATGATAGTACCACGTAGGGATTAGCAAATACAAAGGAAAATATTCCACATGAGGGCAATTGAATATATACACTGTATATGCATCATTTTTTTTTATGATTTGGTCACATGTTACACCATAATATACCTCTTCGCCTCAAATAAGTTGTCATGCATGATTAGTTTCTCGGAAGTTAAACTATGTGAACTTTGATTCTCATAACAGAGTTAGTGTATGTCGAGTTTGAAGGGTCGGCCAAACCCAAAAGCTTTAGTTTAAACTTTGTATTTTTGTTAACAAGTTCATTAAATATGTACAAAATATTTAGTTTAGAATCCAGTAACTTAAAGAACTATAGTCACGAATCCATAAGCTTCACATTCTGGCTCTACCTTTGGCTTTGACCAATATTTAAAATGTATTTTTTGTCAAATCGACATGAGAAAACTTGCAACTTGTTGTATTTTTCGTTTAGTTTTTGAACATTCAAATTTTAATTATAAAATATTAAATCTAACTTAATTTTGAAGATTAATAAAATGGACTCTCGAGAAAAGCAATATGAACAACAAACTTAAGACGGATAGAGTATATATCAAAGTAGATAGATGGCATGCTCTCGCTCGACTTAAAATATATCAAATTAGTAGATAGATGTCATGTTCTCGCTTGACTTAAAGGATATAACAACTAAAGTTATTTTTCCTTGCCACATTTATTTATTCTGGTTTCTAATCTAGTGTCTGATATTTGCAGCCCGATTATATTAAGAGATACACGTCATACAATATAATGATGTTCAGTTTCATGTTTAAGGAAATTTCAATTTTAATGGCTAACTACTTATTGTTTATCCTTGAAACATTTAAATGAAAAGTACAGTTGATCACTTAAGTCTATGAGTAGCTAGCATGTGACCACCTTGGCTAGATGAGGCATATTCCCAATATATAGTTAGTAGACAGTTCATTTTCCACTATGTATTATAAGAGTAGACTTTAATTGTAACTTTTATAACTAGCTATGGGAATAAAAGGAAAATATCATGTTCATTTGTCTTTGAATATTAGGTATACGCACATGAAAAATAATGATAAGAGAGAGCTATAGATCCCAAACAAAATAATTCAAGTGCATTGCTCTACTAGACTATACTATATTAGTTGTTAGTTTAAATAGATTTTTGTCCATTAAATTTTGAATATATATTATATATTATGTAATAATATGGAGTGGTTTGTTGGACTTATTAAATACTTTGGAGTACAATTGATATGTCTTCCAAATTAAATATTGCTGTCACTCCCATTTATGTCTAACCATTATGGATGGTCTCAACTCAATCGGTACTCTCTCTTTTTGGGGGGAAACAAAACTCAATCGATCCACGATATTTGTATTAGAGTTTTGATTAATATGAAAGGACGTTGTGTATCACTCATTCAAAGGGGAACACATTTTACCATGCTCACAGTTCAAATTTAAAAAATAATAATTAAGAATTAATAAGATTATATCTATCCCATCATAATTATTGGTCCTTCTTTGTGTAGACTCAACGACCAATGTGGCTATCTCCATCTAAACGACAGAGAAATCACACATTAATTGTCTCAAATATATTATTCCAATATGTATCAACTCTCAACGCGCTCCTCACGTTAAGTCTATTGTTCATGGGCCCATTTGAGAAATAATCATAAATCTTTTTTAAAAAAAATTAGGGAAACTTACAAAATTCCACTAGTTTAGGAGCTAAATATTTAGATACACTCTAATTTGTAATATTACAAATCTTTCAGATTTTGGTGTTTCCAGATACATCCAAATACATATATCTCAAGATACATGGGGTCAAAATTAGGTGTAATTTGTTTTAGATACACTGCATCCAAATGGATTCACATGTATCTGAGATACATATGCAAATCTAGCTCGGTTCCTTCCCATCTCACTCGTCAATCTCTTATGTATCAGGTATTTCAGATACATGTGAATCACACAGATACGTACAAATATATGTGAATCACACCATATACATACATATACATGTATTTGGAATACATAACTATCTCCCTCCCCATATCGCCCGTCTCCCTCCCTATCTGGCTTGCCTCTTTCTCTATTTTAGTGTATCTGGTAACAAAAATACAAGTATCTAGGTGTATCTTCCTCAAGATGCGATAGAAAATTCTTAATTAGTGGTACGATAAGTAATTCTTTGAAAGTATAGGTAGAATTAGTAACTATAGTATGCATGTATCTCTAATATGATAGTTTTTCCTTTTATAGAATTTAGTTTGTATAATCACTATATAATTTATATATAATCAGGTATACATTTAGTATATACTCGTTATACATTGAGTATACACTAGCACCGCTCTCACGTAATTTTGTTCGCCCGCTTCACTTTTGTAATGGATAAAATATAATTCAAACCTAACCTATGATACAATCTTCTTGTAATATCTATTTAGCAACCGCTACAAAGGATTACTACTAGACACGCGTAGGCCAACTTTTTAAACTTCTCAAATATTTTTCTTTCTCATCAGGCGGTCAAGACTTGAACTAGTAATCTTTTGTCTACTCTTATACTATAATAAAGTGTATGATTATTTCATTTAAAACGTAAGTTGTTCGATAATCTACTCATTCTTAATTGACCAATTTTATCCAATACAACCAAAACTTTCAATAAATGCATCATTTCTCCAATAAGACCTAAAGAAATAATAGTATATAATTAGTACTGAGTACGAGATGGGAGTTATTGCGCCAAAGATGATTAATGTCTATAAAATGTTTGTTGGTGGTTCATTTTTGCTTTCATTGCTGGAATCATCATTTGTACAAAGTGGGTGAATATACACTTAAATGATATACACAAAAATGGACATAATTTAATTTTGTGTTGGTGGATTCATGTCAGTTTTTGGACCCCCATACTTTTCTTCATTCCACATATAATTATTAAATGCATTATGTTTTTGAGTTCTTACTAAAGAAGTTCTTAAAATCCATGTGCTGATTTTTTATTAAAAGTGGAAGCGATATTAGGATTTGAAATTATAAATTTCGGAGTAAGACAAATACATAGTAAGCCAAAAGTATTGGATTCGATCAAATTCCACCGACACTCTCCCTTTGCTCCTATTGAAAGACATATCTTGGAGTAAAATTTTGGGGTGACAATAAATAAAGAGGAAAATGCTTATGTCAATCTATATGGGGAAAATTATGATGTTAAGCAAATTTATATTACTTAATTAGTCATCATAGTTATAGTTTGCTATAATTATCACTCACGATTAATATTAACTATTAATTACGTTGGTTGACCTCGAGTTTATACAATTAGCCAAATTTATATAATTCGCAACTAACAATTCTTTGTTTAATTTATATTTGTATACGATAGCTTGTATTTGTATAGACGATATTGGTTTTTCAGTTTTATCACCATATATATTCAAACTTTTTTTTTATAACTTTTTAAAGTTTGTATTAACGTGTAGTTTTTGAATTTTGTATAATATAATTTTTATAATATAATTTGTATAATTGTTTAAAGTTCATATGTTTATGTTTGTATCAATTCGTTATTTCAAGTTTTATCATATTTGTAAAATTCCAGACTTTGTCTTACTCAATTATACAAATACATGTGAATTATACAAATGTACCCGCGAATTATACAAATGAGATGTGAATTATACAATTATTGCCCTCTCTCCAGAGGCGTATCTAGAGGGGGTTCCGTGGGTTCACGTGAACCCATTCTCCCCTCTCTAGATTATATATAGTAGTGTTATATTTTTTTAAAAATATTTTAAATATAGAGGTGTGAACCCACGTTAAAAGTAATATATAATAATACGATTAAGATTGGGTGCACCTCTTTAAGCAAATATAGAAATTTAAATCTTATATATATCTTATTTTTGTTACTAACACTCCTCCAAGTGGTTATCGGTAGCACTTTTGGCGTTTCAATCAATTTTTCTTTTATTTTTTTGCTTTAATCTTTCAAAATTTTCAAATGTGTAACATTGAAAATTCCTGAATTTTTTTTTATATAATTAAATCAAATGTGTATATTAAAATTTAAAACTAGTAGTATTATATATGTTGGACCTATAATTTTTAAAGTTTAACGGTTCAGTGTTAAGACCATAAAAACCGATCAAATTTATATCTTAGATGCATCTTTTCGTAATAATGCACCCATCCTTACGAAATCCTGAATACGCCTCTGCGGCTCTCTCGCTCGCCTCTCTCCTCCTCTCTCAATCTCGCTCGCCAGATATACAAATACATATGTATACCAGTTACATATATACAATTATCAGCCGATATACATATACAATTCACATCTCTTCCACTCTCTTCCCTCTCTCACTCGCCTCTCTCCTCCCTCTCCCAATCTTGCTCACCACTCTCCTCCCTATAACATGTAGTGAAGAATCCTACTTAACAAAGTCTAGCTATGAAGCATAGTTAAGCTATTTTTGAGTGGCTATATGCGAAAGTTCACCATCTAAATTTAAGACAAGATGTGGAATATCCAAGGTTAAATTTTATGAGTTTAAATGCAAAATATTATTCCATCTAATTTACTTATCTTGATGGCAGCAAGTGTAACAATACAATTTATCTTATCTAATTGCTTTTAAGTTATTAGTGGGAGCAACAAGAGGCTATTATATTCATCAACTATAACAAAAATATTTTTTAACAGCAATAAATATACATATCAACAAAGAGTATTAAAATATTTATCGATATTAGTTAATATTGTCATTATATATATTGTCGTTATAGACTTTAGAAATATTTATAAAAAATTATTAATTGCCTCTAAAAATTTAAAGGATAAGGCACAAGTACCTCCTTAGACTATGACTGAAATCCTAGAGACACACCTTAACTAAGCTAAGGTCCTATTACCCCTCTGAACTGATTTTTTTTGTAATTTTGTACACCTTTTGTCTTACGTGGCACACTCCGTGACTCCACGCAATTGAGGCGCGTGGGAGATATTTGGATGCCACGTAAGCAAAAAAGGTGCACAAAATTACAAAAAAATGGGTTAAGGGGGGGTAATAGGACCTTAGTTTAGTTAAGGTGTGTTTCTGGGATTTCAGTCATAGTCCAGGGAGGTACTTGTACATTTTCTCAAAAATATATTTAACAACACTTGAGTTATTATCATCAACAAATTATTGCTAAAAATTATTTTTGGTGTAGTGTCGACTGTGTCGTGATTATTGTGAAGGGAACATAATAAACAAGAAGGTCATAAGCTAGTAAAAACAATCCACAATTATCTGATATAATTGTTATTAAAAAAACAGATAAAATATTTATATTAGAATAGATTGTTTACGTCATATTTTAATGGAATGCAGTCCTTTTTTAAATCTTATTAACGCAATTTTATTTTTTTGTGATACTGTCAGCTTCTTTTAACTGGAAAAACAAAAGTTGACAACTTTTATTTTATTTTTCCTTAAATCTCTGCATTTTTATGCTTTTTTTTCTTTTTTTAAGTTTTGTTCTATTATTATTCACCATGTCCTATCTATATGTATTTTTTTACTTTATTTATTCTATTTAAAAGAAAATCGAATAAAGAGTAAATGTCTACCGTTTCTATCCCCTTTTTCCTTTTTTTTGCTTTTTACATTTATCATATTATTTAATTATATTGCAAATTATTTTTGTAAGTCACAGAATGAAAAGCTAGTTATAACCTAAATCTCAGAAGAGAAACATATAAAAGCCGGCCAGCCACTATGTGCTATTATTTTAATTCATAAAGTTGATTGATTTTCAACTTTAGCATAAAGGTATCAAGAAATTAAAAGGGAAAATATTAGTCAAAATAGAGGATTCTATCGAAGGTATAATCCACCACTTTAGCCTTGAACTAGAATAATTAGTTATAATAATTTTAAGGAATAACGGTTTGATATACACTCAATTCTGTTATTTAGAACTGGAGAATAACGGTTTGATATACACTCAATTCTGTTATTTAGAACTGGAGTACCCTCGTTATAAAAATGGCCACATATATCTTTATCGTTGCACAAATAACTCACATATACCCCTATCATCACAAAAATAACTTAGATATATCAAACATTAAATAGCATTACTTTAAGGGAAAATGCATAAGTACCCCCAACCTATGCTCGAAATTTCAGAGACAAACTTATACTATACTAAAGTCCTATTACCCCCGAACTTATTCTATAAATAAGTTTCTATCCCTTTTCAGCCTACGTGGCACTATCTTCTGGGCCAACGCGTGTTGACAATTTTTTCAAGCTATCTGGTTGATAGTGCCACGTAGGCCGAAAAGGGGTAGAAAATTATTTATAAAATAAGTTCAGAGGGTAATAGGACCTTAGTATAGTATAAGAGTGTCTTTAAAATTTCAGGCATATGTTGGAGGGGTACTTATGCATTTTTCCTTATTTTAATCGTCTTGTTGCCCGTAAAAACAAGTTTAATTAACTACTAAATCTGCAAAGCTATTAGGATGTTTCTATGGAATGAATCTTTAATGTTATGTTATATTATATATTTTCTATAATTACATTTCACTATAACAGTTAAAAAATATCTTATCTAAACAAACGACACAGTTATAAAGACTATTAGAAATGGTATCAATACTTTAGTCTTTACTACTTTAATTTGTTTGTTTTCTAACAAGTAGTCTACTTTTTCTTTCCACTATTGTTACCTATTAAGTAAAGAAAAGGAAAAAGGCATAGATTTTTCCTTATACTTGTCTCAAAAAGTCATTTACATGCTTAAACTATTATGATGATCTATTACATATTTTT
The DNA here is from genome assembly GCA_029582685.1 of Solanum piurae. NCBI lineage: Eukaryota > Viridiplantae > Streptophyta > Magnoliopsida > Solanales > Solanaceae > Solanum > Solanum piurae. Next base: position 30,645 of record JAJOOO010079625.1, read on the forward strand.
ACTATTTAAAAGTAAATTTATTTACCCCTTGAGACGCGTAACACCACTCTCATAATATGGGGTATATTACACTCGCTGCCACATCAGTGCCATGTCAGAAATTAAAAAAATTATATTCTTTTTAAATTTTAATTAACTTTTTTTTGTTAACTATATTTTACACTAATTTATCTCTCATTAGTTATTAAAATTCTCTAATAATTATATTTTCTTCATAGCAAAATTACAAAGAAGAAAATTTCAACAATGATCGCCAAGAACACTAATCAAAATCTGGAGTTGATTCATGGTGTGAGAAATTCTCCCATTCACTCAAAAAAATCCGTCATAGTTGCGCCTGCGGTGGCTAAGACACCCCCAATATTATATCCTACCGATGACATTAAGAAATCATTTGTTAACAAACACAAATCAAAACTCACAAAACTTAGATTGATGATAAGTAATTTGCTAAGCAAGCTGAGAAGAATTAAGTCGAAGAAGAAAGAAGCCAGAAGGAGAGATTTTTGCTTAAAAGAAAGAGGAGAAAAATGTTCTTCCTCAAGAGGGTAAGGGTGAAGAAGAAGAGGAGGGTGGGTTGTGAAGAAGAAGAGATGTGGAGGGTCGGTGGGGTTTAATTGAATTTTGACTTTTTTTTCTATTAAAATAAATCTGAAGCGCCTATTTTTATTCTTTTTTAAATTATTTTGCCACATCAATTTTAGGAGGTAAATAAATTCACTTTTAAGCAATAACGGTGTGTAATAGATCGTCATAATAGTTTAAGTGTGTAATTGATTTTTCGAAACAAGTTTAGGGAGGAATCTATGCCTTTTCCCTACAGAAACTCTTTTGTATTTTTCATTAAATATCTACAAAAATCAAAAATAAAAATTGAGAGTTGTTTTAGTGTTAAAAATTGTCTTTCTTTGGATGCAGTAGAACAGGGAGCAAAAGAAGTAGGTACCAAAAAATAGGAGCAACTTACATAAATGACTATATTTATAAGGTTATTGAAATTCAATAGCTATAAGTATGCTATTTATCAAAAAAGACTATACTTTATATGTATATCATCTAGCTTGTATTTGTGTAATTTTTTTAATTATGCAATGATACAATTATAATTAGAGTGCACTAAATAAGGTATTTACTATAACTGAATCCCTTTAATTAGATTCTTAAAATTCTCAACTTCTCAATTTTAAATTAATAACTAATAAATACCTAGTCAATTCATATCCACTTGTATTTCAATCCGTTTAACAAAAAGATTGAGATACATCATATTCAATTCTTCAATTGTCTCCATTGTTCTTAGTCAAGCATAAAGGTATTCACTTAATTTTGTTTAGTTAAATTGATTTATCAATTTCTTGTATTTATTGATGAACTATCCTTCAATTCACATACCATTAAGCATCTAAAAGTTTGATTTTGAACGTGACACTCATGCATACAAGTATATACATCAAAACATGTACTCTGAAATTTATTAAACTGCACCGATGTAAGCTTCTCCTCAAATCATAAACTATGTTATGATTTATGTATGTATATCTACATATGTGGGGCTTCAGTCAGACGATTTAACATAGAGAATCTAATTTCCTACCCACGGTTAGTATATTATGTGTACGATTAGCATATGATACTTTATTTTCAAATGGATACAAGTATTTATAAAACTTAATGTATCAATAGATCAAACAAAGTAAAGTATAGCAAATTAGCAATTGAACAAGACAATTTAAATATGATTTACCTTATCAATACAACTATATAGTATACATATAAATACCCTTGTTGTTAAACAAAAAATGGATACAGTGGACAAATTGGATGAACTATCTTCTTTCGATTTGTGTATTACTCAAAAGTAAACCAAAATTTCAGGCTCTATTGCTGCAATGGAGAATGAAAGAAGAATACAAAATCACAATGGCCCTATACCTCCAATTGTATTGATATATTAATACAGTGAAATACTTATACATTCGATACTTGTATTGTATTATATTTCTTTGCTTTTTTATTTTTTGGGTTGTCCATTTGTATTGAAATATTAACACAAGTTGAAAGGTTGATTAACCATACTAGTACATTTGGATACATAAATACATTAAGTTTGTATTTTTTTTTTAAATACTTGAAGCAACATTTATACATTTTATAACCCTCCTCGCAATACTAATTTCCGCCATTTTAATGGAGAAAACAAAATTTCAAACAAAACCCTATGAAAATAGAATGAAAATATAGATGTATACAAATATAATCGTCATAAAAAGGAAAAAAAAACTCAATTACAAGAGTCCTAATAAAAAAGAATTATAAAAATCACTCCTAAAACGAATTGTGAATTTCAAGGACTTGGAAAAAAAAGGAAAAAATAATTATGTGATATTTGAGAGAGAGAGTAATGAAAAGTGATGAGGATCGATAAATATGGAACATCACCATAAAATGTGCCTAACTAAAATTGATTAGGCGTGTGATGATAATTTTGTCATTTAATACTTATTTATGTACATACAAAAAAACTGATTTTTATTTGTATATAATTGTTTTTGCTATTTAACATTTAATTGTATCCATAAAATAAAATAAAAGTAAACATTAGCTATATATCTTAAATGTATACTGATATTTGCTATATTCTGAAGTTTTTCCAAAAAGGATAATGGCTCTTTGTGTCATTTAATTTGTAGCCATTTATATCACTACTGAAAAGTTTTCAAATTTGGTAAAACTTAGCATGGATCATTAATCTCAAGAACACTGGAGGCGAAATTGTGATCATGATGATTTCAGAATATATTGGTACAAATTTATATGGGGATCTTTCCAATTTTTATACTTTGTGTGAAAAGTGGCCATTCTTATATAAGGAACATATAATTTTATGTTATATTTTTTTGAAATAAAAGACCATCTTTTATTTAAATGGTTAAAAGAGAACATAATTTTAAGGTCAAACGCATACACAATCTCTTTAACTCGTTCATTTTGGCGCTTTTAATACTCTGACTTATCGATAAGAGTTGTGGTAGAGTGGTAAGTACTCCTTTATATTTACCCAAAGATTTCAGGTTCGAGTCTCTTGGGTACGGGGTCGCCTTTGTTAGAAAGCTTTTTCCTCCCTATGTGAGTGCGAATTCAAATTTAGTCGAACTTCAATGTGGATATCAGACATCAGACGAATTTTTTTAAAAATCGGTTCACCTCTTAAAATCAAGAAACTATACTACTATCTCGGTTCACTTTATTTGTCTATTGTTCCAAAAATAGATTTTCACTCACTTGTCATTATTACATAACATGAAACAACAATTTTTCTTTTCATGTTTTACTCGTAACATTAACTACTTATTCTTAAAACTTAATATTAAATATTAATTAATAGGGATAGTTTTGTGATAAAGTAGCCATGTCAATCAATATTTTCTATGTCAAATCCAAATATAACTAATAAAAGTGAACGAATAAAATATATTTTAGAAATTATATCATTCGTTTGGTTTCTCGTTACATCAGTTTGTCCAATTTTTGCCACGATAAAATAATAATTGGATAACACAGGAAATATTTAGTACAAAAATGGAAATGGAAATGGATAACAACTTGTTGGGGTGCATTAATTATGTTGGTTTATTTTTTATACTGATAGATTCAAAATTAAAATAAGGCATAATACATAAATTGGACCCTAAACTTGGCTTCAAATTTTAAGTATGACCTCTAACTTTCATAGTGCACAAGTAGGCACTTTAACTATCCAATTCTTAAACAAAAAAACACGCAAATCCAACCTGACATAACGCGTGATTGAGACGCAATTAATACGAATATAATCTTTAATTAAAAATAACTAAAATATTTATCACTCGATCACAATATTTACTACTTGTATGGGATTATATTTTTATCAACAAGTCTCTATCTAGCCAAGTCAGCGTATTTAACTTATTCCTGCTAAATTAGTCTGCATTTCAATTTTTATGAACTATTTGGCCATAAGGAAAAATCAACTCTTTGCCCACCACACACAAGTTTCACATATTTAAATTTGAAAATTTGAAAGTTGGGCAAAAGGATTTAATTTCATTTAATTTAATATATCGTAGCATGTTGTTTACTTTATTTTGGTGGTAACTCGTAATTATTTCTAATTAATACGAGTAATTACTTATAATTATTTTTTAAACTATACAATTTGCTTCTATTTCTCCTTCCCTTGCCCATAAGCTAGCTAACTTCAAGACTTATTCAAAATTTGTAATTATGACTTTCTATTGCATTTCGTAATAATATAAACTACCATGATTCATAATAAGATATTTATAAATATTTAATATTTTTTAATATATTATATTTATGCAAAAGTTATTGATTCCTATGGATTTAGTTTATACTCTACATTCTCCATTGAGCTTCCACACCTCAAATATTTTTTTTAAAAAAAGATTCACTCTCATTCAAGTCATCAAGCGCCTCACATTGAGTTATGTATTATTAATTGTCTATTAAAAAATAGGCGAATCATCAAGATTCCTGCAACATAAAATTAATTAAAGATTTCTGTCTAGTAATTACAGTAATTACCAAACCCAACTTAAGAAGTATGGGGCTATGATTTTTTAAAATTTGGATCCACCAAATATAATATTAATTTCATGTAGAATCAAATTTTACAAAATGCTACTTTTAGAAGGGTGGCTTTTTAACCTTTTGCCTTTTTGTAAATGGACCACCTTTATTTTTTTGGTGTCTGCTAACCATGTGTATCAAGATTCAAGAATCAGATATTGCTAGTGTGTATATTAATTTGTCAGGATCGTTTCGCTGGGAATAATTATTTCAAAATTAATAATGATGGTATTTTAATATTAGAATTAATATTGACAAAATTATTTAGTGGATATATTTATATTTATATATATTTGATTTGATTGTATTAAAAAAGAAATATAATATGAAATTTGTATTTGAGTTTAAACTAGATAAAGTAGGAAAAGCAAATCAATTTCAATTTTAATCTTAGATATGCATATATAGAGGATTTTTGGAAGTATAGCTTTGGAGAAGAATAAATGTGACATTTTGGTATTTGATCACATGATTATATTATTGTCCTATCTGATGTGTGAGATAAAAATAACACCATATAGTTATTTAAATAATTCTGAACTTACTAGTCTCAAAAATAAATAAAAATTCCTATTAAGCATAAAACAATTCAACTAATTTTAAAATTAATTTCAAAATTATAATTATTTTACTCCTCAAATCAAATTAACGAAAAAATATTTACTAAACTATTAATTTATAGTACTCTATTACGTAAGCAAAAAAAAGAAGATGCTTCTTGTTTGTCATGATTGACCATTGGTGTAAGCTCTTTTTTTTTATTACCGGTGTTCAAAGTCCGCATTGGGCTCAATTAAATTTGAATTGGGCAATACATGACTTAGTTGGAGATGACGCTTTCGATATAATTTTCTTCATACCCAAATTTCGAACTTAAAACTTATGATTAAGAGTAGATCAGTCTCACCACTACCGTCAAGATCATAGATAAACCTGACAAAGATTTTAGATTAAACATTTTTTTAACATATTAATAAATGTAACTTGTGTATTATAGTAATTAATTAATCCATTATTCACGTGGTGTATCATGACAAAATTGTATTTTCAATATCTAATGTTTTGACTTTTGTCGGCTTCAATAATATGAAGAGAAAAAAAACTATTTACAAATCAATACGTGGATGAATAATTATTAGTTCATCTGTTTATTCTAGCAGTATTTCTTCCAGATATTTCGGGAGATAAATATTAAAAATATATATACATATTAAGCCTTCTAATTTTAAACATGTGGAGATGAATCATTTTCACACTTTTTTTAAATCTAAAGTTAGGGGTTTTGTATTTTCAACATCACTATTTGTAGTCCACATGATTTTTGTTTAGTCTCCTGTAAATAGTACTAAAATGGTTGATCGATGTTTGAGATCGCGATTTGAAATCATGACTTGGACCAATGAGAGGTACTAGTAATAGCCGACCAGGCTTTAAAAAGAAGACGATGTTAAAGAAATAGTGTCAGTCGTGATCAATAAAATCATTGATCTCCAAATGAACGATCAATGATGAATGTATGTTAATCATCAATGATTAAAATGAAAAATAGTAATCAATCTCTAAATCATGGAGGGTTTTTCTCACCTAATAAGCTATTCTTTAGATTGATATTAGAATATGTCAATCAACGCTTGATTTGTGACTCTAAGTCATGGACTAGACCTAGGAAGAGGTGGTAGTCGTGACCAACTTATGCCCCCAAAATAAAATGATTGAGTAGTTATACAAGTTGTGTCAATCATGATCAATGAAGTTGTTAATTTCTGAATTATAATATATTAATTAATCATCCCTCGTTAATTAAAATAGTACTCGTATGTTTATATTATCCCTCAAATAGGAGCGGATTTAGTGAATAAGCTACGAGTTCATGTAATATAATAAATATGTGAAACTTGTGTGTGGTAGGCAAGGAGTTGATTTTTCCTCATGGCTAGATAGAGACTTGTTAAAATTCCCACTTAAGAAATCATATAAAATATGCATCATATATACAAAAACTTTATATAAGTATATATTGTAGTAGAATGATAAATATTTATTTTTGATTTAAAGTTTTAAATTCAAAGCCTCAGTATAGAATTAATTTTGTAACGAACATTTTACCCTAACTATGAATTTTTCCAATATATATCCAAACTATTTGGATTTCAAAATAGGTATTGAACGTCAGATGAAAAGAAAAAATAAAATATTGAGTATATCTATTATGTATCAACGTTAAAGGGAAAGATTTTTCTGTTGCCTTTATTTCAATTTGGATATATAATGGTTTTAATGTTGGGTTTTAAAAAGTGTGAATGGAAAATGAAGAGTTGCGACTTTTATGAAGAGTTGTGACTTTTATGAAAAGTTGTGACTTTTATGAAAAGTTGCGACTTTTATGAAAAGTTGTGACTTTTATGAAAGGTTGTGATCTTTCTGAAAGATTGTGACTTTTCCAAAGGTTTGTGACCTTTCCGGTAAGGCACAATAAGAACCTTTTCACACTACCCTTTGTTTTCTATAAATTGAGGAATTTCCTCTCATTTTAGAAGAACCAATTTTTTTTGGACTTCTTCTTCTACTACTAAATCTAGTATTCTAAGTGTACTTTACTGCCGTTGAGTGGCTCGCTGACACCAGCATTTTGGGTATCAATACACTGGTGATTGAGATCATTCTATCCTGGGAGGACATATTCCAAATCAAACCTCGGATACTAGAGGGGAATAATTTCCTTAAGGGGACACTGTGCATTCAGTGGTCTTGATCTTCTTTCTATTTTTCCAGATTCTGGTATGTGTTACAGATTTTAGATTTGTGAATTAATTTATGTTCTTCTGTTCTTCACTGGTTCATTAAA
>JAJOOO010079626.1:0-25139 GCA_029582685.1 Solanum piurae
TGATTGAGATCATTCTATCCTGGGAGGACATATTCCAAATCAAACCTCGGATACTAGAGGGGAATAATTTCCTTAAGGGGACACTGTGCATTCAGTGGGCTTGATCTTCTTTCTGGTTTTCCAGATTCTGGTATGTGTTACAGATTTTAGATTTGTGAATTAATTTATGTTCTTATGTTCTTCACTGGTTCATTAAACTTTGGTAACTTCATGTTTCTGCAAAGTTTGTTGGAATCAGTAAGATTCTTTAAACACATATTGACAACAATTCTTCTTTAAGAAAAAAAATATTTCGTATATTTTTTCTAATCTGTTTCTGATTCTAGTTTCTCTACTAGTTTTAATTTTCTAGTTGTGAAAATGTTCTTAAACTTTATTGTGTCTTACCAAGTTCTTCAAAGTTTTGTTCTAAGTATCTTAGGAATACAAGATGAACAACAAGTAATACACGAGAATGTATTAAAAATGAAGGAGAAGAAAAAATTGAACTATTCATATTTGATGTATGAATGACCAAAAATTTCTCTAAAGTAAGAGGTGATATAAAAAAATACCAATTATGCACTATAATTTCAAAAAATATGTAGATAATGTATAGGCTACTCATGGTATAACTCCCTCTTTCCTTTATATTTATTCTATTTTTGTATTGAGTGACAACTTTGTTATTAAAATGTATAATCTAATGATTTCATTTTCCTGATTTGTTGCCTATATATAGCTCAACTCTTGTAACACTCCAAAAGAAAAAAAAATGTTTTCTCTCTAAGTAGACAAACTTTAGGAAAGCAATATGTTCTCTTGAAATTAATCAAGGGCACTGCTTTAAATAACCAAAGAATTTATTATCATTTAGTTGTATTTAATACATTTTGACTTATGAATTTATAATTATTTAATTATCACAAGATTGTAGTAATTATCAAGAGAAACATAATTCTTTATTAATTTTGGATAAGCTATACTTGTCTTACTGATAAGTGATATTATCTCAATTAATTATGACTTAGACTGAAAATAACTGTAACACCCCTGAAAGTTTTTGAGCTAAGACTCGAACCAGCCTTTGTTGTCAGTAGGATTTTACCGAGGAATTTAAAATTTCTTAAGTGTTAAGGTCACTAGATGTAGCACCTTGAGTTCCAAAAAGAACTAAATTGGAAATAACAAAATCTGAAATTTTGCAAGTTATGCTTAAGTTATGAGTTTTGGGTCAACTTCAAATGATCATACCTCTTAGTACAGAATGTGTTAGGTGGGATACAAGATAGCTAATGAAATGTCTTTGAATAATCTTTTCAACGCCACCAAGTTTGCTAAGTTTCGAGTTTGGATGAGTGAGATATTCCCTTTTGAAGTTAAGTTGTCCAGTTAAGGAAAGTTACCCGAAAATAGTGAAGGGTATTTTGATCTTTTGCTTACCAAATCAGATTTAATTCATTTTTAGTAAGGTTTTAGGGGTCTAATCTGATTAGGTTCAGTTTTATAATCCTAATTTACGCTTAGGGTTTTAGTTGAGAGTTGAAGAAGAGAAAGAGGAGAAAAGAGGAGAAAATAGGAGAGGATCAAAGCGTTGTCGTGGTTAATGAGTTTTCTTGCAGATTTTCGCCATGGGTTTAATCCCTAAGAGGTATGTTAGCAGTGTTGGGTTCTTTCACCCACATGCCAATCATGATTTATTCAGCGTAATTTCGTTCTTGAAATTTAAGGATTTAAGTTCTTGATGAGTTTTTGATAAGTGTTTTTGAAGTTTTCTTATCAATTATGTTTTGATGTAAGATTCTACTTGGATCAATTTCAAATGACCATATATCATAGAATATAAAGAGTTACGTGATCCATAACCTATCCAATCAAAGGTATTTGAATCTAGTTTCCAACGCCACAAATTTCGTGTCAATCCAATTTCTGAGTAAAAAGTTATGACTATTTTAGTAACCTATACAGTGCTGTTACGAATTTAGCCGACGGGAAAACATTAAAAAGGGTTGTTTTTGTTTTTTTACCTCCAAGAAAACCCCAAACGAATTTATTGACTAATAAAAGGCTCAAAATAATCAGATTTTCATGTTTTAGTCCATCATTCTCTTCTCTCTCATACGCTAAGGAAAAATCAAAGTAGAAGACTCCATTCAAGATTTCTTTCAATCTTTTTCAAAATTCTTCTTCAAGATAAGTCTTTCTCCAAGAATTTCATTCTTTTCAACTCAAATTCCTCCATACAATTACGAATCACTAACGAAAATCATAATTCTTGGCCATAGAGATTTCAAGAATCTCAAGAAAGGTGTTCTTGATCGTTTATTGATCGTATGTAGAAAAGCTTAGAATTATGCAAAGAAACAGTAACTGCATTGAGAGTGATTCTCATTGATTGAGCTCAAAAATGGCTATTTGTTACAATGAGGAAGAAGTTATTTATAAATTCTATCTTCTAACTAACTAACTATCTTGAAAGAAATTAGTTATAACAAACAATACAAAAGGTTTATTATACCCTTGATCATTTAGTGACTTAACTAACTATTTAACCACACTACACTAATATCTCATCACTCCCCTTTAAGTTAGGTGGGGCAAAGATGTTCAAGACACCTAACTTGGATAAGAGATACTCATGTTGATGTTTTGATAACCCCTTTGTCAATACATCTGCAGGTTGTTCTTGTGTAGAAAGGTAGTTAATCTTGATCAAGCCTTGTTGTAATCTTTCCCTTATAAAATGACAGTCAATTTCAATATGTTTGGTCCTTTCATGGTACACTGGATTTGCAGCAATCTGTATGGAAGCTTTACTATCCCTAAACACTTGCACTGGTAACAACACTTCAGCTTCTACTTCTTTAAGTAAACCAAGTAACCATATTAACTCTGAAACAGTAGAGGCAAGGCTTCTATATTCAGCTTCAGCTGAACTTTTGGAAACTATAGTTTGCTTCTTTGCTTTCCATGATACCAAGGAGTTTCCAATCTTAACAATGTAGCCTGTTACTGATCTTCTGGTAAGTGGACAAGAAGCCCAGTCTGCATCACAGAATGCAGTGACTACTTCATCAGAGGAGCTAGAAAAAAAGCAAGCCTTGTCCAGGATTCCTCTTCAAGTATCTTACTACTCTTAAAGCAGCATCCATGTGTGACTTCTTTGGCTGTTGTAAGAACTGGGGGTAATTAAAACGGAATTTAGTTTAGGTGTACACCGTATAAAATGGTTCAAGTTCAGGGGGGTAATGAGTACTTTTGCCATTTACAAATTGTTTTAAAACTAGTTTTAAAGACTTGAGCACTTGAGTTGAGAAAGACTAGAGTTGACTTCATTTTCTTTAAAATGATATATGGGAACTAAGAATTCCCAAGAATAAATGTTTTCACATTTAAAAGAGGAGGAAACTGAGATTTCCAAAAGAGTTTTGAGCAGTCGAGTACCATCTCTTTTTAGAGAAAGATTTTGAGTCATAATCTCAAACCACGGAAAGAGTTATATTTTTAAACATATGAGCTAGTTATATTTTGGGTGTAGTATTGAGCACTAATATGGGGGAGAGTTCAGACAACTCACTGCCCCCATAAACTATGTAGCCAACGTCGGTAGAAAGGGTCATACATTTTAGATGATTCCTTAATGATTTTTAGCATAGACTAGTGGATCCACTTAGTAGAAGAGTTCTATACCCCGACAAGGTATATGACAGTTCTGGCAGCGTGGGTGAGACGTTGTATCATCACATAGCTCATAGTGATGGTTTTCGGTTAGAGAAACTCCACAGAGTTATTTTGTATTTTTATATATACAAACTGAGTTATTATTGTATTCTTCAATACATTGAGTTGTTATCTATTGTTTTAAAAGCTTTCCATAAATATTGCATCTTTCACGGTTGCTTTATCCTTAAGTATCATGAGTTGAGTATCTTGAGTTGGTACCTTTGAGTTGAGTGTCATATCTTTGAGTTGAGTATCTTATTTTGAGTTGAGTTGAGTTGAGTGAGTTCAGAATAGGTAAGTATGTTTCCTTTTTATCAAGTTCAAGCCTATGTTTATGCTTTAGAATTCTCCTTACATGCTCGTACATTCCACGTACTGAGCCATTTGGCCTGCATTGTTTCATGATGCAGATACAGGTATTCAGGGTCATCAATAGGAACTTCGTTGATACCACGTGGAGTTCGAGTTAGCTATGGTGAGCCTCCTTGGTTCCGGAGTGTTCCACTTTTAATTTCAGTTATATCAGTTGTTAGGATGTCGTGGGTCTTATCCCGACTTCCATCTCTTTCAGTTAGAGGCTTCATAGAGAGACTGTAGAGTTTCAGAAGTCTGTTCATTTATTTTATTAAATTTTTTAAAGATTTAAGTTGCCTATTTTATGGCGAGTTGAATAAAAAAAATTTATTCAGAGTTTTTCATTTGAGTTAAAGCTTTGTAATTGAGTTTCCTGAATTTTTATTCAGTTTTAAAGCTTTTGCATGCTTAAGTTTGTCTTCCTCTTGTAGTCAGCCAGGATAAGGGTTTGCTTGGGGACCAACAATGGTTCTTGAGTGTCGGCTTTTCACGTCCAGGGTGTAGACTCGGGTCGTGAAAAAATTGGTATCAGAGCACAGAGTTCAAGTGTCCTAGGGTGTCTATGAAGCCGTATTTGTAGGATCTTATTTATGGTTGTGAGGGCCCCACTTCTATAAATGAGCGACTACAGACATTTATGAAAAGTTTCCCTTCTTTCATACTCTTAATCGTGCAATAGAGCTATGTCATAGAGATTTATTCTGACTCATGTGTTTCTCATATTCATTCATTCGACTACCCATCATACTAGAGGTGGTTGAATAAAAAAGTCAGTCATTTATCGATGAGTTGTTCTTAGCAGAAATCTTGAGGAAGTCATGAAACTCCATAGGGGCTTGAGAGAAGCCCATGAGTGAGTAAGTGTTTAGTTTCAGAGCAATGCCTTCATATTCATATGAATCATGCATTTAAGCTAAAAGTGAGTTGTACTCTTTTCCTTAAGCCTTGTTTCAGGTGAGATCCTTATGAGAAAGTATGTTTAGAGCTTGGGTAGTATTTTCACCCTAAAAGGTAGTATTAATGACGAGATCATGAGCAGTAGTAGTGAAAGAGCCCAGAGTTAGAGGGAAGTATGTAGAGGTTTAGTAATCTTAGCATGGGAGATGGTGTTTTGAAAAGCTATGCTACTATAGTTATGCACCTAGTAAGTTGTTAATGAGGAGTTTTCCCTTATGGGTAAACTAAGAAGTGATGAGTTGTGAAGATTCCATCATAAGAGGTAGAGCATGTTGTAGCTAGAAAGGAGTTTGTGATGAATTGCCATTGTGTAGGTACTGACCGAGTGTAAGTGTCGAATAGAAAAGCAAAAGTATTCATGAAGTGATAGATCTAAACTAGGCTTATGATATGTTTGAGAGGGTCATGAGGCTTCGAAAGGTTACAAAACTGATTAAGTAATGAGGTATATTATAGTAGACGAACAATCGTATTGATATTTGGGTTTAGTAATGAACATTAAGATTGAATTTGAGATGTTAGCTAGAATACATATCAGTGGTACAAGTGAGAGACCCTAACCTTTAAATAAAGGCAGTGAACTGTGACTAAGTCAAAAGAGTAACAAGAGAGTTTATAGGTGTACCGAGAGGGTATGTAATTATAAGAGGTTAAGAGAAACACCTTAGAAAGAGGTCTAAGTACCTGCTTATGGAGAGTTCGGTAGTCATGAGATAAGCTTCTCCCGAGTGTTAGAGTAAGAGAGGATGTAGACCAGTTAGAGATAATGGAATAGGTCCATAGCCTTCAAGAGTCAACTTTAGACCTAAGGGGGAGATGACAAGATGAGAAATCAAGTCAAGTGTTTGAGAGTACGATAGTAATGAATTCCAAAGAGTATGGGAGATATCCTTTCAGAGACCCTTTTAGTAATGGAGTGATGTTAGAAAGAGGAGGTTGATGTTCTTATCGTGATAGTGATGGTGTGATAATCCCATCTAAGGTTATAAATGAGGAGGAAAAGGAGGATGAGGTTTTACTATGAGAAATAGTTAAATAAGAGCCCTTTTGTTGGTTCCGAAGGAGTTGGTTAGCAGGAGTCCATGGATTTGTTAGAGTACTAAGCTTGAATGTGGTGTTGTTAAACATTAGGTGGTTCTTGATGTGAGCCCAAGCTTGATTAAATATGGTGGTAGAGAGTAGTATTCTTAGGATGAGATTCCCTATCGAGGTATAGAACTGAACCTAAGGATTTGGGTTAAGCTTGAATATAGTGAAAGTGTACCATTAGACTCAGACTTAGTAAGAGTATTCCCCATTCCATACCCAGTCCAGTCGTCATTCGAGGACGAATGATCCCAAGGGGGAGATATTGTAACACCCCAAAAAAAAATTGAGCTAAGACTCGAACCATCCTTCAATGTGAGTAGGATTTTACCGAGTAATGTCACTAGATGTAGCACCTTGAGTTCCAAAAATAACTAAATTGGAAATAGCAAAATCTGAAATTTTGCAAGTTATGCTTAAGTTATGAGTTTTGGGTCAACTTCAAATGACCATACCTCTTAGTAAATATTAGTTAGGTTGGCTACAAAATAGATAATGAAAGTTCTTTGAATTATCTTTCCAACGCCACCGAGTATGCTAAGTTTCGAGTTCGTATATGTGAGATATCCCCTTTTGAAGTTAAGTTGTCCAGTTAAGCAAAGTTACCTGAAAATAGTGAGGGGTATTTTGGTCTTTTCCTTACCAAATCAAATTTAATTCATTTTTAGTAAGGTTTTACGGGTCTAATCTGATTAGGTTCAGTTTTATAATCCTAATATATGCTTAGGGTTTTAGTTGAGAGTTCAAGAAGAGGAAAGAAGAGAAAAGAGAAGAAAAGAGCAGAGGATCAAAGCGTTCGTCGAGGTTCTTGAGTTTTGTTGCGGATTTTCGCCATTGGGTTTAATCCCTAAGAGGTATGTAAGCTTCCATAGTGTTGGGTTCGTTCACCCACACGCCAATCATGATTTATTCAGCGTAATTTCGTTCTTGAAATTTAAGGATTTAAGTTCTTGATGAGTTACTGATAAGTGTTCTTGAAGATTCCTTATCGATTAAGTTTTGATGTAAGATTCTACTTGGGTCAACTTCAAACGACCATATCTCATAGAATATAAAGAGTTACGCGATCCATAACCTATCCAATCAAAGGTATTTGAATCTACTTTTCAACGCCACAAATTTCGCGACAATCTAATTTCTGAGTAAAAAGTTATGACTATTTTAGTAACTTATACAGTGCTGTTACGAAATTAGCCGACGGGAAAACATTAAAAAGGGTTGTTTTTGTTGTTTTACCTCCAAGAAAACCTAAACAAATTTAATATCTAATAAAAGGCTCAAAATAATCAGATTTTCATCTTTTAGTCCATCATTCTCTTCTCTTTCATACCCTAGGGCAAAACCCTAAGGAAAAATCAAAGTAAAAAACTCCATCAAGATTTCTTTCAATCTTTTTCAAAATTCTTCTTCAAGGTAAGTCTTTCTCCAGGAATTCCATTCTTTTCAACTCAAATTCCTCCATACAATTATGAATCACTAACAAAAATCATAATTCTTGGCCATAGAGATTTCAAGAAGATAATTCAAGAATCTCAAGAAAGGTTTTCTTGATCGTTTACCTTCAAGCTAGGGTTTCATGGCTTTTAATCAAGTTCTTCTTCAAGATTTTTCAAGAACCTTGTTCTTCCAGTTATGTAAGGCTATCATAGTGTTGGACTAGTTCATCCTCACACCCTACATCTACTTTCAGATCTATAAAAGAGTAATCTAGGATACTTTTCCTAGATTTGAGTATTCTTGAGATAAGTTGATTTTGAGTTCTTGAGTTCGTGTTTCTTTCGAAAGTTCTATTCCTATTTATTAAATTGTTATATGTTTATCGAGATCCTTCATGTCATGAACCATAACTCTTGAATTCATAATTCCCATTCAAGGGAGAGTTAAGAGTAGAGCTCAAGTAAGACTTTGAGTTTAATTGTGGATCCTTTGAGATCAACTATCGATTTGAGCTATGTTTTGAGAAAGTAAGTATGACAATGAGAAGAGTCGTATACATGAGTTCCATATTGTTGTGAGACCCTCGAGTCGATTCGTTCATGCCCATAAATTCCACATGAACTCCATAACTTTAGTATCTTAGAGAGGAGTAGCATCTTCAAGTTCCAAATCTTGAGTATTGAGTTCCTAATCATTTTGGGATTATATTCCTAACCATGGGGATACTACATGTTACCCATGAAGGTCCTTGAGTTCATTAGTTCATGCCCATAATTCCGCATGAACCCTGTAGTCGAACAATCTTGAGATGAGGAGTATCATTGAGTCCTTGAATTGAGTTGTTCATGCCCATAATTCCGCATGAACTTCATGAGTTGAGCATTCTTGAAATGAGTAGAATCATTGAAGTTCTTGAGTTCTGAGTTGTTGAGTTCCAAGTATCGAGTTCTTTGCGTTATTGAAAACCTTGAATTGAGTCGTTCACATCCATAATTCGGCATGAACCCTATTTAAGAAGTCTTTTTACAAATTGTTTTAAAACTTGTTTTAAAGACTTGAGCACTTGATTTGAGAAAGAGTAGAGTTGACTTCATTTCCTTTAAAATGATGTATGGGAACTAAGTATTCCCAAGAGTAAATGTTTTCACAGTTAAAA
The DNA here is from genome assembly GCA_029582685.1 of Solanum piurae. Lineage (NCBI taxonomy): Eukaryota > Viridiplantae > Streptophyta > Magnoliopsida > Solanales > Solanaceae > Solanum > Solanum piurae. The sequence continues at coordinate 8,693 of JAJOOO010079626.1, forward strand.
GAGGAGGAAACTGAGATTTCCAAAAGAGGTTTGAGCAGTGGAGTACCATCTCTTTTTAGAGAAAGATTTTGAGTAATAATCTCAAACCACAGAAAGAGTTATATTTTTAAACATATGAGCTAGTTATATTTTGGGAGTAGTATTGAGCACCGATATGGGGGAGAGTTCAGACAACTCACAGCCCCCATAAACCATGTAGCCAACATGGGTAGAAAGGGTCATACTTTTTAGATGATTCCTTAATGATTTTTAGCATTGACTAGTGGATCCACTTAGTTGACGAGTTCTATACCCCGGCAAGGTATAGGACAATTCTGGCAGCGTGGGTGAGACGTTGTATCATCACATAGCTCATAGTGATGGTTGTTGGTTAGATAAACTCCCACAGAGTTCTATTGTATTTTTATATATACAAACTGGGTTATTATTGTATTCTTCAATACATTGAATTGATATCTACTGCTTTAAAAGCTTTCCATATATATTGCATCTTTCACTGTTGCTTTATCCTTGAGTATCATGAGTTTAATATCTTGAGTTGAGTACCTTCGAGTTGAGTATCTTATTCTTGAGTTGAGTGAGTTCAGAAGAGGTAAGTATGTGTCCTCTTTATCAAGTTCAAGCCTATGTTTATGCTTTAGAATTCTCCTTACATGCTCGTACATTCCACGTACTGAGCCATTTGGTCTTCATCATTTCATGATGCAGATACAGGTATTCAGGGTCATCAACAGGAGCTTTGTTGATACTACATGGAGTTCGAGTTAGCTATGGTGAGCCTTCTTACTTCTGGAGGGTTCCACTTTTACTTTCAGTTATATCAGTTGTTAGGATGTCGTGGGTCTTGTCCTGACTTCCATCTTTGTCAGTTAGAGGCTTCATAGATAGACTATAGAGTTTCAGAAGTCTGTTCATTTATTTTATTAAATGTGTTAAAGACTTAAGTTGCCTATTTTATGGCGAGTTAAATAAAAAAAAATTATTCAGAGTTTTTCATTTGAGTTAAAGCTTTGTAATTGGGTTTCCTGAATTTTTATTTTGTTTTTAAGCTTTTGCATGCTTAAGTTTGTCTGCCGCTTGTAGTCAGTCAGGATGAGGATTTGTTTGGGGACCAGCAATGGTTCTTGAGTGCCGGCCACGTCCAGGGTGTAGACTCGGGTCGTGACAATAACATTAATCTGTCTCAACATTAATTATAGAATTGAATAATTATAAAGTAGAAAAAAATATTTATAGCAGTAAACATATAATAGTTATTTTAATTATTTTTTGTCCATACAAAGTCATAATTTAGATTAAAGTAATATTTTTCATTTTACCAATATACAAAGTAATAGTCAACAATTATATCAGAGTTGGCTTATGGGAAAAGAAGAGAATTAATGTTTGATGGACTTAATTATAAATCACTATTTTTTTTCTTGTTTAGAAAAAATACCAAAGAGAAATCCACCTTTTATATTTTTTATTAGTTTTTAATATTGGTTTCTTTAGGGAGATTAGCATTTATAAACAATAAATAAAAGTTGTGTTTTATTTTTAATGTGAAAGAATTGAAAAGGAAGAAGAAAGTAAAAGAAGGTAAAAACTTTCAATTAATATGAAAAGAGATAAGTAGTGAAAACACCCCTAAATTTGGCGTGAATTATTATTTTAGTCCCCCAACTACTGACAGCCTTAAAAACAACCCTCTTCTTGATTAAGTGAATTTAAAAACTCCCCTCTTATGCCACATGTGCATATATGTAGAATTTTCTACTAATCGTGACGCACACATTAATATATGTAATAGAATAAATATTTAAATAACAAGTAAATAATTAAATGTTAATAATTTAGCAATTTAAGAAGATAAGAGAACTTCATTTTTTTCTTTTTAAAAAAATATTTTTCTTATCACCCCACCCCATCCTCTACCATGTACACCTAGCCTCACACCTCACTATCCACCCACCCCAAAAAAATTCAAACTTTTTGTTTGATGGGATAGGGGTGGGATAAGAAAAATATATTTTATTTAAAAGTAATTTTTTTTTGGGGGGGGAGGGTGGAGGAGAATCGGGGTACTCGGTGGTGTTGTATAAAAAAAAATATTTAAAAAACTTTTATAAAATTTTGGGGGGTGAGGGGTGGGGTACCTGGGTAGGGGATAGGGTGAAGTAACAAAAAAAAATTATTTAAAAAATCTTCTTTACTAAATTTGAGCATTTAATTATTTGAATGTTTTTTTAAACTATATATATATATGTGTGTGTGTACGTCACATCAGTAAAAAATTCCACATATGCATAAGTGGATGACATATGGCATAAGATAGGTGTTTTTAAATTGCTTAATCAAGTAGATGAGTGTTTTTAAGACTGTCAATAGTTGGAGGACTAAAGTAATAGTTCACGCCAAGTTTAGGGGTGTTTTCAATACTTATCTCATGTGAAAATTAGTAAATTGTAAAATTGGTGTCAGAATTCATACGAATACTCACTTTGAAAACACCATTTAAGCCATACTTAAAATCTCTTAAGTCTATCTATTTAAAATATGTAAGCCATATATATCATTTTGCCCAAAGTTCATTCACTATTTTTCTATCTTCCAGATATCGCATGTCTAGTTATTACGAAGTACGTATAGATGAAAATAAAATTAAAATTTGAGTACAAATTTATATAATGATGTCCAAAAAAATCAAATTTTGTGATATTTAAAGCTTAGTGAAACAATTAATTAGCAGTCGCACCAGGTAGGCCTACTAAGACAGTAGAAAGCTACCTACTATAAAGTTCACAATTTCTATAATATTTTGTATCGAAACCATCAAGCTAAAATGAATCGATGAATCAAATAAATTCGAAGAAAAAAAATCGCTTGTGATATGGTTTGATTGGTTTTGCGTTGAAAAAAAAATCGATCACTCTTAAATTAATTTATAGTTTTCAATGTTTAGATATATTATTTTAAATTTGGGCTTGTAAATATTTTATTTCGTATTCAGATCGAAAAATAACAATTATATTGTTATAGATTTCAGATTAGAAGTTAACAATCTACTTTGTAATATTTTATTTTGTATTCAGTTTGATCGTAGCCTTTAATCTTATAAATTTAGCATATTGAATGTTGATATTCCAATGAAACTATTTTGCACTCATGTGAATTTTTTAGTCTTTCTGAAGATTCCTATTCATAACATTTTTAAGTTCTAGCATATCACATAAAAATTAGTTACTCCCTCCGTTCAATTACATACATAACACGTGCACTAGTTATATATCCATAGGAAGAACGCATAATTTTGTAATAGAAAAATCATATATCATATATCAACATATTTAAAGCCCATTTAAACTAAACTTACTATTACAAATTATACAAAAATGAAAAGATGATATATATGTGTGAAACAGTACATGTCCATAAAAATTAGTTACTCCCTCCATTCAATAATAGTTGTCCACTATATTATATTAGAATGTCCAACAATACTTGTCTACTTTATGAAATCAATGGATAACTTACACTTAAATTCCTAATTACCCTTATAATTAATTATCATCATTTCCCTATAACATTTTTCAAGACATTCTATTTTTTTATAATCAAAGGGTGATATAGTAAAATTACCCTTTTATTTATAGTTTTTAAAAAAAGTGTGCAAAGTCAGTAGTGGACAATTATTGTTGGACAGAGGGAGTATAATTGATAAATAAGTGAACACGTACAAATATGTGCATTAGTTTGTTTAAATATAAGAGGAATATCTTTTAATATTAGAGAAACATATACCGTAGAATGACATATTTAAAACTCATTTAAACTAAACTTACAATATATATATATATAAACATGATAAGTGATACACGTGCAAAATTCATATCTTCTTTTGATTGGCACAATCAAGAACAATCTCATTTCTATTTGAATCTCCAACTCCATTTCTTCTTTCCGTTTGTAGCACAGACATTGGCGGTGCTCTCCTTGCTTATCGGTACAACACTAGTTCTTCTAGCCATTAGTTGTCCATCGATTATTGGTGCTCAGTTATTTCTTATCAAGTGGTTATGAATCGACGACGTTGTTGGCCAGATAATTATACAATCATTTCAATGCGAACTTGCGTATTGTGGGACCAAAGTTGAGTTGATGATGGGTTTCCTAATTAAAAAAAATATTGGATGCAAATAAAGGAGAATGCAGGATGACATTTAGTGAACTCGCATGTTGTGCTGATTTCGATTTTCCTTGTAAGAAAGTTTCAGATGCATATATTGGAGAACGTAGGATAGCATTTTGTAAACTCGCATATTGTTGGACCGCAAGTTGAGTTGATGGTAGATTTTCTATCAAAAAAGTAATGGATACATATACGTGCGAATGTAGGATGATATTTTACTCGAACAATAATGGATGAATAGTTGTAAAAGATTCATGAATTTTATATGAGTACGAAACGCTTCATAACATAAAGTACATTGAAGTAATCAACAAGAAGGTAATAAAAATGGAGGATAAAAAATTGCATTATTCATATTTGGATTGTGAATGACAAAAAAATTCTCCAAATAAAGAAATAGTAGGAAAAAATATCAAATAAGCACTATAATTTCATAATGTAGTGATTCGTTTTTCCTAATTTGTTTTCTATATTTAACTCATTTATTGCAACATACTTCCGAAAAATTATTTGTTTTCTCTCTAAATCACAAACTTTAGAAGAGGAATATGTTTTCTCTTGAAAATTGATCAAGTGCACTCCTTATATAACTAACGAATTTGTGGTATGTTATCTTTATATAATATAAATTTCCCTAAGTGATTCACCATTTTTAAAACTCATTTGAACTAAACCTGCAATATATATATATATAGGCGCTACACGTGCAAAATTCGTATCTTCTTTTCAATGGTACAGTCAACAACTATCTCATTTGAATTTGAGTCTCCAACATCGTTTCTTCTTTCCATTTATAGCATATTCATTGGCGGGGTTGCCCCCCAGGCCCCACCTATCGGTACAACACTATTTCTTCTAGCCATTTGTTGTCTATCGATTACTGATGCTCTGATACTTTATATCGAGTGGTTATGATTCGACGACGATGTTGACCAGATAAACATACCATCACATATTTGTGAACTCGCACATTGTGGGGTCGAATTTGAGTTGATGGTGGATTTCCCGATAAAAAAATATTGGATGCAAATAAAAGAGAATGCATGATGACATTTGGCGAACTCACATATTGAGTTGATTTTGGATTTTCTTGTAAAAAATATTCCAGATGCAAATACTAGAGAACGTAGGATAGCATTTTGTAAATTAGCATGTTGTGGAGTTGTAGGATGAGCTGATAGTAGATTTTCTATCAAAAACTATTGGATGCATACATGCGAACGTAGGATCATATTTCACTCGGATAATAATAAATAAGTAGTTCGTACAAGATTCATGAATTCGAAATGCTCCATAGCATAAATAACATCCAATTAATAGATGAGAAGGTAATAAAAATGAAGGAGGAGAAAACTTTGCATTATTCATATTTGGATTGTGAATGACAAATACATTCTCCAAAGTAAGAAGTTGTAGAGAAAAAAACACCAATTATGAACTATAATTTTGTAATGTAATGATTTTCTTTTTCCTAATTTGTTTCCTAAATTTAACTTATTTATTGCAACATACTTCAAAAAAAAAAAAAATCTCCCTAAGTCACAAGCTTTAGAAGAGGAATATGTTTTCTCTTGAAATTGATCAGGTGCACTCCTTATATAACTAAAGAATTTGTTGTCAGTTGTCTTTATTTAATGCGAATTGCCCAAAGTTCATTCACCATTTTAATTTTGTTTGGATTTCAAATATCGCATGTCTAAATTTATTACGAAGTAGATAAATATGTATATAAAAAATCAAATAAATTGAGTACAAATTAAATAATGATATCCAAAAAAATCAAATTATGTGCACTACACGTGCACTAGTTATATAAACATAGAAAGAACGTATATTTTTGTAAAAGAAAATACATATATCATATATCAACATAATTAAAACTTATTTCAACTAAACTAACTATTACCAAATATATAAAGATTAATATACAAATGATATATGTGTGGTACACATACATAAAAAATTATTTATAATTGCTATATAGGTAATACACATACAAAATACATGCATTAGCTGCATTAACTATAAGAAGTATACCTTTTAATAATAGAAAAATATATATCGTAGAATGACATATTTGAAACTCATTTAAATTAAACTTACAAAATATACCAAAAAGAAACAAATCATGGTAGGTAATACACGTGTAAAATTTGTATCTTCTTTTCATTGGTACAATCAACAACTGTCACGATCCAACCCACCGGGTCGTGCGGGCACCAACTCTAACACCTAAGTAGGAAAACTCTCCATTTCCAAACGTTTAAAACATGTGGAAGATTAAGAGAACTAAGATAGCAACAATTTCATAGAGATTCGTATAAAATAAGAACTTAAAATGTTTCAAAGTTAGGACTTGTAAAGTAATTAACACCCCAGGGATCTAGTCTAAACAGGTACAAGAGCTACTAAGAGTACAAGTATAACAAAATTATAAATGACGCAGTCTAAACAGGATTCCAATCCAATGCATGTATATGTGTTGGTACATGACACCCGATCCAGCCAGCACAATCACGATCACATCCACAGCGAACATACTTAGAATCACACAATCAATTATTAGGTCCATGGCATGTAATTATACATATTTAGTTCTTTCTTTAAGTTATATTTATAAATCCCTAACCCTATAGATACATGCATATAATGAAACCATTGACAGATTTATATCATCCCACCAAAAAATTAACTTATTACCAATCCCTAGTTTACAGGATTAGGCTTCCTCCTACGGTATAATTCTGATGGAACAACTAGGAATACACATACAATTATCCCTTGTCGGTGCACGACACATGAATTCTACTATTAATTACCAATACACTACGCAATGAAACATGGTTTTACAACTACTCAATTAATAATCCTAGCCTATCTGGGTGCCAAGCAGTCGTAGAGGGGTTATAGATCCAATCCAGACTTCCGAACGATGAGACGGTGGAATTTGACCGGAAATCCTCAAGATGTCAACATCCTTACACTAGATATCTCTTTCTCCTTCCTTCCTAAGCTTAGATCAGCCTTTTGGAGTTTTCTAGGGTTATCCTCGTCTCTTTCGGTGTTTTTGGAAAAAAGAGAAAATAAGACTTCGCATCTTTTAAATTTTCTCCCATCCATCCTGCTCTGGCGGGGTCTGTCCCACTGGAGGGACACCGCTATGGCGGCATCTAGCCCGCTCTGGCGGGCTGATGGGCCCAGTTTTTTCCCAACGTTTTTCCTTCCCTAATTAACGATGGTTCAGGTCTTTACAATAAATACCAGTTTACCCCTTGTTCATCCCCGAACGACTAGCGAAGGGATCACCTAATGGGTCGAATGTGGAAGACCTTAAAGGTCATTTTCTCATGTGTCGACCCCAGCAGGAACTTCCCACGCTCAAGCATGAGGCCTTTGCGGAGTTTCCCTAGTTGAGTGACGTGTGAACCGGCGAGAGCCCCCGAGGACATGGAGTCCAATAGTGACACTTCCCATTCCCATGGACCTTGAATCAGTTTTTGCCCTTATTGGCATGTAATGAACAATATTCACTTTCTCTTTTGTTTGTCCTAACTTTTTTTAAGCACATGGAAGCTGGTTTTTGTTGTTTCTCACAGCTAATATTTAAATTCTAGGTGATTATAACCTCTTGTTCTACTGCTGAGTGCTGATTGACTTGCAGGGATTAACCTATGTATGATTCGGGGTCCATAGGTGTGACTAGGGAAGAACAGGGGTGACAGGGCTGAGGTTCTACCTCATCCTGTCCCGCTCTGGCGGGATCCCGCTATAGCGGCCTCGCCTTGGCGGGATTAATCCCGCCTCACCGGCTCAGACGAAAATAGTACCCCAGGTCCAAAATTCCCTGAGGTTCTTCCTTTTTCTAAAATTTTCCCTTGATTCGCAGGCTATAACTAAGCAGTTAGGATAATCCCTTTATCTAGGATATTCATTGTTCACCCTGAGTCAATCCTCACGGCACGCACTCCATAATCCCTTCACATTAGTTCACACCCAGACACGCACATCCCCAGGATATGCCCATATACTCACACAGTTATAGTCGGTCGCAATATACGTCCAGACTTTGTTTACGAATCACATCATAGTTTATCCGGACCCTTGCACCTAACTGAGAGATGACTCTCCTTCCGACAACAAGTTCCCAAAACTCAAGCAATTACAACTCACACTGTTTTCGAACATTTAGGACAGAATATAGCACACAATGATATCTAGATAAGCACTACTGCACACATAATCATATCATGGAACCCAAGCCATTATAACTTTCACAACAACAGTTAACTCAGACCACAATATGCACACATTCACAGGTTCAAGCTACAATTCACAGACAGTCCAAGTGATTAGTTAGTTCATTCCATAGATGATCATTACTGATAGTCCATACATTTAGACAGCCATGACTGCAACGTCCAGTTCCAATTTCCCTTGCTTGTGTCCTCTCAGCCATGACTGCAGCGTCCAGTTCACTTAGTTAAGATACCAATTGGAATCGGGAGATACCAATTGGACTCAGCCCATACCACAAGCGACAACTCGCACGAAAGGAGAGAAGAAATGGAATGACTTCCTAGAATTCTTCATAGCTTCCTGAAGATTAGATGTGGATGTCAACACACCAATCCGCAGGAGCCTATTCCACATTTGCTCTTGTACTGGGAGACTGGTAACCTGGGCTCTGATACCAATTTGTCACGACCCAACCCATCGGGCCGTGCAAGCACTTACTCTAACACCTAAGTAGGAGAACCCTCCATTCCTAATCATTTAAAACATGCGGAAGATTAAGAGAACTAAGATAGCGACAGTTTCATAGAGATTTGTATAAAATAAGAACTTAGAACGTTTCAAAGTTAAGACTTGTAAAGTAATTAACACCCGATGGATCTAGTCTAAACAGGTACAAGAGCTACTAAGAGTACAAGTATAACAAATTATAAATGACGCAGCTCCCACCATGTGGAAGGGAAAGTAGAAGTTGTTGGAGATTGTCTTCGTCTTCACCTATGAAACATCACTGACCCTGCAACCAGACTATGCCAAAAAGGCATAGCAAGAGTAGTATCAGTACTACCACACGTAATGGTAGGCATCATCCTACAACCCGATACCCACCGCATAATATAAGATATCGACTAGCAGGAAACATTCAATAAGAATGTTCATTCCTCCACCTTTAAAATTCCCAATGCCTTAAAGGATCTACCCCTTACTCGCTCCGTTCTTGATCATACTTACCATTCTTTCCCTTGAAAGAAATTCCGGAAATAGCTACTACCAACCCGGCCAACCACTCAACCCTTGACCCCATGGTACTTATATAAAAGTTTGTTAACCGTTGTAATACCCAACTATTAATGTTGACGACTAACACCACCCCAATCCAAAACGACAATACATATGACCACTTTTCTAAGTAACATTGATAACACCGGAGCCCTTGGTTCCCACTTACCATACCACATCCCGATTTGGGCTCGACCATTCACAGTTCATTCATTACGAGATATACTCAATTACCTTACGACACCGTGAACTCACATATAAGAACGTAATGTACAATCCAATTATCTTTTCCGAAAACATTTCCAATTCTACATTATCAATAATACACATATATGACAAGTCAATGGTCCTCTCATGGAACCCACACCCAAATTGTTAGTGTGTCAGAACATGACACCCGATCCAATACATGTATATGTGTGGATACGTGACACCCGGTCCAATGTATGTTAGTGTGTCGGAATATGACACCCGATCCAATATATGTTAGTGTGTCGGAAAGTGATACCTGATCCAATGCATGTATACGTGTGGGTACGTGACACTCGATCCAGTCAGCATAATCACAATCACGATCACATCCACCACGAACATACTTAAAATCACACAATCAAGTATTAGGTTCATGGCATGTAATTATACATATTTAGTTCTTTATTTAAGTTCGATTTATAATCCCTAACCCCATAGATAAATCCATATAACCAAACCATTGACAGGTTTATATCACACCACCAGAAAATCAACCCATCAACTAGCCCTAGTTTACAGGATTAGGCTTCCTCCTACGGTATAATTCTGATGGAACAACTACGAAAACACATACAACTATCCCTTGTAGGTGCATGAAGGCCTACACATGAATTCTACTATCAATTACCAATACACAACATAGTGAAACATGGGTTTACAACTACTCAATTAATAAACCTAGCCTACCTGGGCGCTAAGCTGTCGCAAAGGGGTTATAGGTCCAATCCAGACTTCCGAATGATGAGACGATGTATTTTGACCAAAAATATGCAAGGTGTCGACATCCTTACACTAGAAATCTCTTTTTCCTTCCTTTCTAAGCTTAGAGCAGTGCTTTGGGGTTTTCTGGGGTGATCCTCGTCTCTTTTGGTGTTTTTGGAAAAGGAGAAAATAAGACTTCGCATTTTTTTAATTATGTCTGGTCCATCCCACTTTGGCGGGGTCAGTCCCGCTGGAGCACCACCGCCCTAGCAGCATCTAGCCCACTCTAGCGGGCTGATGGGCCCAGTTTTTCCCCAACATTTTCCCTTCCCTAATTAACGACGGCTAGGGTCGTTACAACAAAAATCTCATTTGTATTTGAATCTCCGCTAGTCATTTATTGTCTATCGATTATTGGTGCTCTGTCATTTTTATCGAATGGTGATGATTCGACGACGATGTTGGCCAGATAATTGTGCGATCATTTCTCTGTGAACTCGCATATTATGGGGCCGCAGATTGAGCTGATGGTAGATTTTCATTAAAAATGTATTTAATGCATATACATGTGAACATAAAATATTATTTTGCTTGAATAATAATGGGTGAGTAGTTCTTACATGATTCATGAATTTCATATGAGTACGAAACGCTCCATATCTTAAAGGACATCGAAGTAAAAGATGAGAAGGTAATGAAAATGAAAGAGAGAAAATTTGCATTATTCATGTTTGGAGTGTGAATGACAAATAAGTTCTCCAAAGTAAGAAATTTTATGGAGTAAAATACCGATTATGCACTATAATTTTGTAATGTAATGATTTCTTTTGCCTAATTTGTTGCTTATATTTAACTCATTTATTGCAACACACATCTAAAAAAAAAATTATTTTTTCTCTCTAAGTCACAAATTTTAGAAGAAGAATATATTTTCCATCGAAATTGATCAAGTGTACTCCTTATATAACTAAAGAATTTGTTGTCAGTTATCTTTATTTAATGCGTATTGCCCAGAGTTCATTTACCTTTTTTGTTTGGCTTTCAGATATCACATGTATAAAGTTATTACGAACCAGATAAATATGGGGAAATATTTAAAAATTGAGTACAAATTAAATAATGGTGTCCAAAAAGTAAAATTACATGCATAACACGTGCATTAGTTATAAAAACATAGGAAGAACAGAACAGTAGTTAGGGCACACTAGCTGGTGCAGGGCACCTATAGAACTACTTTTCCGGCACACTGGTTGGCGCAGGGCACCAGCCTCTGCCCAAATTTTTCCGACAAATTTTCTTTCTCATTTTCTTACCCTAATTTGCCTAGAATCAAATGGTTTCTTCCCGAATCACTTAGATTCGAATACCCAAAATAAGTACATGATAATCTACTCAAAACAACCCTCAAATCACTAACTTTTATCTCAAGAACTCATCAAAATTCAAACAATCAAGATTATGAAAGAAATTTCATGAAACTCATCAAGAACTCAAATCCTTCAACTTTGAGAACGAAATTGCATTAAAATAGCATGATTGGTGTGTGGGTGAATAAACCCAACACTATGTGAACTCACATACCTCTTAGGGATCAAACCCTTGGTGAAACAATCCTCCATTCGCAAGAAATCTCGACGAACGCCTTGAACCTTTTCATCTTTTCTCCTTTTTTCTCTTCTTGAACTTTCTTATAAAACCCTAAGCATAATTAGGACTGTGAAAACTAAAACAAATCAGTTTAGACCCCTAAATATTACCATAATTCATTTTAAGCTGATGGGGTATGGAAAAGACCAAAATACCCCTCATAATTTTGGGTAACTTTCCTTAACTAGACATGCTAACTTCAAACGGGCATATCTCCCTCACAGAAGCTCAACATTTAGCAAACTTGGTGTCGTTGGAAAGAGGATTCAACGACCTTTCATTTGATATATTATGGGTCACCTAACTCATCCTGTACTGAAAGTTATGGTTGTTTGAAGTTGATACAAAACTCATAACTTATGCAAAATTTCAGATTTTTCTCTTTCCAAATTAGTTCTTTCTATTTTTAGATTTTTCTAAGGCGGGATGTTACATTGAATCTCCAACTCCGGTTTTTCTTTTTGTTTGTTGCCTATCCATTATTGATGTTTTTTCCCATCTTATCACTATAACTATGCTTCTTCTTGCCATTTGTTGTCTATCGATTGGTGATGCTCTGATCCTTCTTGTCAGATGGTTATGATTCAAAGACATAGTTGGCAAAAATAAATACCGAATGCATATACATGAATATATGTAAGATGAAATTTTGCAATGTTTCTTTGAGTTGAGTTGAACTAGGTTTCTTTGAGTTGCGTTTAGTTGAGTGAGTTGAGAAGAGGTAAGTATGTTTCTTTTTTATCAAGTTCAAGCTTATGTTTATGCTTTAGAATTCCCCTTACATGCTCGTACATTCCATGTACTGAGCCATTTGGCATGCATCATTTCATGATGCAGATACATGTATTCGGGATCATCAACATGAGCTTCGTTGATATCACATGAAGTTCGAGTTAGCTATGGTGAGCCTCCTTGCTTTCGGAGGATTCCATTTACTTTCGGGTTTTTTAGGATGTCGTGGGTCTTGTCCCGACTTCCATCTTTTTCATTTAGAGGCTCCATAGATAGACAGTAAAGTTTGAGAAGTCTGTTCATTTATTTTGTTAAATGTTTTAAAGACTTAAGTTGCCTATTTTATGGCGAGTTGAATAATTTATTTTAATTTGGAGTTTTTCATTTGAGTTAAAGATTTGTAATTGAGTGTCATGAATTTTTATTCAGTTTTTAAGCTTTGTATGCTTGAGTTAGTCTTCCGCTTGTAGTCAGTCAGGGTGAGGGTTCGCTTGGGGTCCATCAATGGTTCTCGAGTGCTAGCCACGTCCACGGTGTAGCCTCCGGTCATTACATAAGCATTAGAATCAAAACCTTCATTTGTTCTATCTCGTTGGGAGTGCTTCATTTTTCAACAATTTAGGAGCCACAAATTTTCCAAGTGATTTTGGGGATGACTTCATCACATCAATCTGCTTAACAGGGAAGGTCAGCCCTTCTAGTGCATTTTCTTGTAATTTGAGAGAGTGCCCATCATCCTTCTTGGACTTTGGAACATAACAAAGAATGGGTCTCACTTTTTTACTTGGAAAGACACTATTCATATTGGGTGTCTTGTCCGAAATGCCAAGCTTTGGATATTCCTTGCTAATGACTTTTGTCTTATCAACAACTACCTTAGACTTCTTGTTCAGGAGCTCATCATCTTTGGATGCAATATCATCAGTTTTTGTAGCATATTTCTTCAAGTAAAACTTTGCATCAGCAAAGTGTGCTTCGGCTTCAGTGAATGGATTATTATCTATAATAATCTTTTTCGCAACTCAATCTTCATGATACTTCAAACATTGGTGGTAGGTAGATGGGATTACTTTGCTCACATGTACCCACGGTCTACCAAGCAAGATGTTAGATGAAGTCTTTGCATCAATTACATGTAACCACACGGTTGATTGCAACTCTTCAATGGTGAGGTCTATTTTGACGGCCACAATGGCCCTTTGTCCTCCTTGGTTGAATCCTTGGATCATCAAGCTACTTTCAGTAAGATTCGTTGTTGAGATCCCAAGTTCTTTTATGGTGCGAATTCGAAGGATGTTAATTCCATATCCGCCATCGACTACGATTTTGTTCACCATTTTCTCACATGAAAAACCAACCATGAATAAAGGGCGATTATAAAGTGTGTCACCTAGTAGAAGATCATCATCGAAGAATGTGATTTTATCCATGCACACATCCTCGACTTTAGGAGATGACTTTGAAGCATCTTTTGGTGATGGAAATGATGAAGTTGCATCTTTCGCTTCATTCTCATCGACATTACAACATAGAGCTTTTGTGCCATTACATGTGAACTTGGTGTAAAACCAACTTGGCAAATATTCTCCTAATGTAATTGATTGACGCAACTCTTGGTAGTGGTGCACCTTTATTTCCTCTTTCTTTGAGTGCACACTTAAAGTTTTTTTTGGGTCTCCTTACCATCTTTTACCTAACGTGTCACATCGTTGACTATTTATGCGAACTTGCCTTTTGACGTTTACGATGAGTCATGAGAGTCCAGCCCCAATCATCGAAATGATCTACTTGGTCTCCATCTTCTTTTGTCGATCTTTCTCCTACAGAGACCACATCACATAGCGTAGGAAGAGACAATGACTCATTTACATCAATGGATTCGAAACCAGACTTAACCGTTCTTTTCTGATTAATGTTTGGGATGACTTGTTGTCCATTTCCTTTAACAAAATTGCAGGTCATGATCGGATTGGGTAAGTCAAAAGCAATACTAACTTGATTTGAAATCAATTTCTCATCTTCGAGTTCAATCTTCCCTTCGTGAGCTAAGTCCATGATTTTATCCTTGCAGACGAAGCATTTCTCGATAGGGTGGCCAACCAACCGGTGGTATTTGCAGTATTTTGGATCATCATTCCTCCCTACTTCATTTGGTTGTTTCATTTCTTAACTCAAAGAATTTTATCTCAAGGAGTTCATCAAAGATTGCGGAGACATCTGAGTCAAGAAATGGATAGTCCTTTTGTTGCATTTCCTTCAAGGTCAGCTTTTGATTTGTCCTTCAGAAGAAGAAGTCGCGTTTGCACTCTGCATATTGCCTACCTTGGTGGTGAATTTTTCCTGAGAAGCATTGACGTTCATGGATTCTTTGTTTTTAGCCTTAGACAAATATCTCACTTTCTTGAATTTTTGCTTTTCTTTGCCCTTGCAGAGTTCGTGGACAGGAAACTTTTTAGTTCCAACCGACGACATGCTTAACTCCATATCATGAGCGTGAGTGGCCAATTCTTGAAAAGTTTTAGGCTTTATGCCTTGCAAAATATAGCGGAGACCCCAATGCATACCTTGAACGCACATCTCTATGCCTGAAGCTTTACTAAGTGTGTCTTTACAGCTTAGACTTGCATGCCTCCATCGGTTAATGAAGTCAAAGACTGGCTCTTCATTTCACTGATATGTATTTGTAAGCTCCACCATGCTTACGGTACGTCTTGTGCTATAGAAGCAGTTGAGACATTCTTGCTCCATTTGTTCCCAACTATCAATAGAACCAGACTCAAGGTGTGTGTACCAATCGAAAGCATTATTGTTAAGGGAGCGGATAATTTTTTTGCCGAGGTAATCACCATATGTTCCAGTATTGATGCAGGTTTTAATGAAGTGTGCCACATGTTGCTTTGGGTTTCCCTTACCAACGCACTGCTAAAATTTTGGAGGTTGATAACCGGCAGGAATTTTTAAGTTATCAATCCTTATAGTGTATGGCCTTGCATATGTAAAGGAGGATTTTGTAGCAACCTCGTACTTGTCTTTAATGGTCCACATGATGGAGTCCTTGATTTGGTCGATCAGGATTGTTCCTTCAGAGAAAACTTGGATCTCTTTAGCATGTTCCACTTGCTTTGTGGGACGATCGACTGTCTCTTGTACTTGCGAATGTTTCCGGGTGCATGAATTGATTCTTCATCCATCATTCCTTCCACCCTATCAGTTTGCTTAACAATTCAAGCATTTTGATCTTGAACATACTTGGTCATGCCCTCGATAGCTTTTGTCAAGCTCACAAGTTGTTCTTCTACGGATGAAGCGTTAGTCACCATCGTGTGCATTACCATAGTAGGTGATGGAGAATAGCGTTGATTTTCCAAACATGAGATGCAAATATTTTATGTAGGGTAGATGATATACCGTGAGTTTACGGTATTTCTAATACATTTCACTTAAGAGTTGTGTGTGTCTAGGGCCTTTTAGTATTGGTTTTTATGTGTTTTAACCATATGTTGCAGGAAAGATGTTCAGGCGCGGAAGTAAAGAGATGCAGAAAAGGACATCAACGGAGTGATCTACAGACCGTAGGTCTAGTGACGCTCCGTAGATGGTGGCCGTAGATCAGCAGCCAAGGCATGGAGGCAAATCAGGGAAATCTGACCA
>JAJOOO010079627.1:0-20580 GCA_029582685.1 Solanum piurae
AATTTTTGAGAGGATCTCAAAAATTCTAAAAGTCATATCAATGGTTTAAGATACGACAAGACAATCTAACTGGGACATAAATTTTTGAGGATGACCTCGAAAATTTCTTGAGGATGACCTCAAAAAATTCTTAAGCATCAGTAGAAGCTTGTGGTAAATTTTGAATATCTCGAGCTTGATTAGAAGTTTAAAGCTATTCCAATGATCTCTGGCATCGTTAAAATTGATAGTTAACTGCAACAATCTCCGACACATTTGGATTTCAGAGTCAATTGCAAAATCTTTCAATTATAGCTGATTTTGGTAGGATCGTGTCAGAAATTTCCCAAGCTTTAAGGATTTTTGAATTTTCCAGAACAAGCTATCGGATACGCCAAAGTTTCGAACCAAGGGTGTTCTTTTAAGCTTGACGCGACATGATACTTGTCAGTGACCCTTTTCAATTACAGCTCTTTGAAAACCTTTTTCTTAAAGATTTTATCTACATGTTTCAAATATTTTTGCATAAAATGTTTTGACTTGTCTATCGAGAAGCAAGAGATCGGAGCGATCAACTGAAGATAGCAAGACAAGTAGCAAGCGTTTGAAGCAGTCAACACAGATCAGTTTGTTTTAAAAAATTAACAATTTTTCTGTGGATGCAGGTCTATAAGATTGCCTCAAGTTCACCACATACCTCCATTCAATGAATATGGAGAAGTCAAAAGGGTGAGAAGCTCCCCAAAATTGACAACTTTTCTGTAGATGCAGGAATGCCATCGAAGTTTTTCAAAAGAAAAGAAACAGTTCAAAATACGAGTAACGACACCTCGTTCAAATTCCCAGCAAAGAATGAGCAAGTGAAAACATCACTCTTAAGATGTACAAACATCTACAATGACATCAAATTATATTTTTCAGCATCAAGAACTTTTGAGGAATATTCACAAATCGTGTCGATATCAGACACAGTAATGTGAAACCCCTCAGAGGGACATTTCTATAATATTATCAAATGAGATAATATCACCCACGAGAGGGACATCATCGTCATTTTATCGATGGAATATCAACATGATCCCGCCAATAGATCATCAACGAAGAATCATCATCCTATCAATGGAGCATCAACGCCATCATCCAGAATGACATCAACATAATCCTACCAATGAATCGTCAACAAAGAATCATCGTCCTATCAATGAAGCATCAGCATAATCCTACCAATGGATCATCAACGAAGAATCATCGTCCTATCAATGGAACATCAACAAAATCTTACCAATAGATCATCAACGAAGCATCATCATCCTATCAATAGAGCATCAACATCATCCCGCCGATGGATCATCAAACATTATCCTATCAATGGAACATCAACAAAATCCTATCAATGAATCATCAACGAAGCATCATCATCCTATCAATGGAGCATCAACATCATCCCGTCGATGGATCATCAAACATTATCCTATCAATGGAGCATCGACGTCATCATCTTGCCATGTAGCAGTGTTATCCTACCAATGGATCATCATCATCATATCAATGAAGCATCGTTATCCACATTATATCAAGTCATCATCTACTGCGTCAAAATCGATGGAGGCTGACGTTTATAGAAAATAACATTTACTGAATACGGTGCAGGCAACATCAACAAAGATGCAGCACGACGTGAACCTTTTTTTTTTAGTAGAAAATATTATCGAGCCATCCACCTCGTTACAGTTGGATACCCATCGAGCCATCTACCTCGTTACAGTTGGATATTCATCGAGCCATCCACCTCGTTATAGTTGGATAATCATTGAGCCATCTAGCTCGTTGCAGAGATTACTGGAGTTTGCCATGCAGAAAACAAGCAATGACATCTCCAAATGTGCAACAAATCATGAGTTGTAATGGACATACTGTGTTCGAAAGCGACATATACTGAACATACTTATGTGACAACTTTCACATCAAGAGTAACTGAAAAGCATCGTAAGAGATGCTACCACTTTTTCCAATTACAGTTTCTACTAACGAGTTTATTTCAGTCTTTGTCGGGAGCATCCGAAAGGATGAATTCTCAAATCAAACCACAGGTGTGGACGACATCAACAAGGATGCAGCACAACGTGGAACTTTTTCTTAGCAGCGAACTGGGACATAGTCCAAAGAGGAGTGCCAAACTCTTAGGACGCGAGCTGAGGAGTGACTTCCACCACAATCAAACCACACCCCTATCAGAAGGCATGTGGGTTTTTCTTAGGTTTATCGGTTTCAGTTTCGCATTCGGAAAATTTTTTATCTC
Organism: Solanum piurae; assembly: GCA_029582685.1. NCBI lineage: Eukaryota > Viridiplantae > Streptophyta > Magnoliopsida > Solanales > Solanaceae > Solanum > Solanum piurae. The sequence goes on from JAJOOO010079627.1 coordinate 2,279, forward strand.
TACCGGAAGCAACTTTCTAATCTGAGTGACAATGCGCCAAGATAGTTGGAAATTATGTCCGTGTAAGTTCTTACTTATGGATGTGAAGAGCTCCACATTCATGACTAAGAGGTTGCAAGCCTCCTTTTCATACTCAACTCACTTTGTCACTTTTTCGGAACCAAAGGTGATCTAGCATAATAGATTTCCTTTCCAACCGATCGAGTCGAACTACAAACAGCCTGATTCCTAAGATCTAAGGATATGTAGGCGGGCTCAATGTTGAAAACTCGGCTGTATTCCATCATTCGCTCTTAAATCTTATTCTTGAGCATTCAGGTGCCTTCATAATTCGGTATAGGGATGACTCTTGAATTCTTTCAAAATCGTGCGTTAAATTAAGATTATCAAACAACAAGTGGCCTGAATTCTCATATAGCCCGAGATATGTAGGAAACCCACTTCCGGGGTTCAGCCATAATTCTTAAAGTCCGCACTAATTCCTTCTCCGAAAGATGAAGATGTGGTCGGTCAAAATTAGGATTAGTCAATTTCATTTTCCTCGAATTTCTTGCATCAATCCAGGTAAAACGAGGGACAATTGTTGACACCTAATTTTGACCATCCCCGATAATAATTAATTTCGAGCTTCTTAATTTTTAAATGATTTAAAGTAATTAATTTAGAAATTTCAATAAAAATAAAAATAAAATAAAATATAATAGAACAATTTGCAAGTTATTTCAAATAGTTTGTCACTTGTTATAATTTTTAAGTAATAATATGCTTTTTATATAATTATGTATACAATTAGTGCATTTTATAAATATTGGAAAATCGTCTCAAAAAGATTTTGTTTAATTAGATATTTGGTTAGTTTGTTTAGTTATCTAATAGTTTACGATTTTGAGTTAATTAGTTAGTTTATAATTAAGTTAATTATTATATAATTATGTGTCCAATTAGTATATTTTACGAATGTTCAAAATTTATCTCGAAAGGATTTTAGCTTTATTTAAATATTTGGTTATTTAGTCGTTGATATTGTTAAAGTAATTAGTTTATAGTTAAGTTAATTATTTTATTTCGTTAAGATTAAGAAGCTCGTTAATTAAGTAATATTAATTCATCTTATTTAATTTATAGTCGAATTCGCTAGTTTATTAAATTTGGCTAATTTTTAAATCCGATAGAACTTTTTTCTTTTAAACCAAATCAAGCCATTTGCCAACTCCCATAACCCATTGTATTTTTCCGATTCCAAATACCCATTCTTAGAATATAATACCAATAATCCATCCCTTCTTTAAACCCAACAGCGAATACATATATGTACAGCAGTACATACAAGCATACATTGAGCCCACCAAAATTTTCACTCCAATTCCAGCAACTTCCAGCCCATTTTCCCCTTGACCCGGCCCAAATTCCTAATCCTAATTAACTTCAACAGCAGCTGCCAGCGTCAAACATCACAGCAGCAATACACGACAATCCGATCAGCAGCTAACGACAACAACGATTCCGACTCACGGTGTCAATACACGGAAAAGCAGTGAGGGACGCAGTGCACTGTTCCTCTTTACAGTGCAGTCGCAACAGCCGCTGTAGCAGTGCAGGCTCGTCCTTGAGGACATGGGATCAAGACACGTCGCACCCAAGGACATTGGGACTAATCTGAGGCGTCAATACTCCCTTTCCTCTTTCGGAATGGACTGCAAATTTCAGAAAAGGATGTTTGGCTTAATCGGTGAAAGTTTTAGATTTTTGAATTTTTTGAATTTTGAATTGGGCCTTGGTTTGCCTGATTTTAGGTCTGATTCTCCCTTCTATATATGCGACTTGTTGTTCGCTGTTGAAAGGGGCAGATTTTTTGAGTGAAAAAAAAAAAATTACTAAGGGAAAGAGAATTGCACAGTAAGAAAGAGCTAGAGAAATATATACAAAAGACGTTCGAGTGTCATTCTATTTTGAGTTCACTCTCACTTCGTAGCATCTATTTGGGTCCAAATTCCTGCCCGGACTTTTGGTTTGTTGCGTGTACTCAAGTGTGGTGGTGGAAGTCGATCGTCTCCCGCTCGTTTGTATCCCAGTCGCTGCTCATCAAAAGGTATACAACCCCCGACTCTCTCATTTTATTTATGTTCCAGTAAATGTCCGAGATTTGAGTTGTGTTCTGTATTGGTGTGATTCGATTGTTTGAGTATAAACTATGAGAGGTGGATGCCTTGTTTGCTGTTGTTCTTGTTTTCTTGACTATCATAGCTTTTCGAAACACTTCTTTAATCCTAGTTTATTCTCTTAAATCCGTCATATTGCTTGATATTAGACACGATATCTTTCATTCCTTCACCTCAAACTAAATGAATGAATTAAGATGCCAACATTCCGAGTTCGTGTGTTGTACTTGCTACTGTACCGAGTTTGTATGTCATATTTGTCACCACTCATTTTGATGCTTTACCTGGTAGCTTTATTGGGATGTAGGCTTTATCTTCCTTCTCCAGAATCGATATGTTAGTTGATCGTATTGTTAAAATTTGTGTTAAAGTTTACTTTATTTAAACTTGATCTAAAAATGGGGATTAGTAACAGATTGATCTAAGTTCTATTGCCTCTCTACTGGTTCTAACTTGTTTCGTCTTAGCAATGATTAGTCGTGTGTTCTGTTAATTGCTCGCTTTCGTTTTTTCATTTAAGTGTAGGAGTTCTATTTTTTTTTAAATAAAAAAAAATAAAAAAATAAAAATAAATCTATCAATATAGTATGTCTATGTTCCATTGTGGATTTGTGTTCCTGGTAGCTCACTGGATTTTTGTTCTTATATATATATATATATTTATATTACATCTCTATATTTATCTCTAAAGTTTGGTGGGCATCCTACATTAAAATCTAATAGGCATGTATAAAAAATTATTTCGTGATGTCGAGTCGTAACCCGCTTGCATGAAATGTGTGTCTTCAAGTTTTAATGCTATTTACAAAGTTGTCTTCTTTAAATTAATATATTGACCAACCTCTTTAAAATGTAGTTAGCAGGAGCATGTTTCCTTTTGATTTATTTGGCAGCAACATTTCTTACACATAAGTATGTTTATTTTGGGTTAATTTTGAGCATTGAGTCGGAATTTGATAAAAACTTTAATGGATCGACTCATGTCCGAATGATATCTTGATTTCGTTTCTTAAGCGTGTGCATCAATGTATAAAATTTATGCCAAGTTTTGTTGAGATATTTCCTATCCTCGTTGCCACTTCTTTTCTTTTTTTTCTTTTTTTTTGGTTTTTCAAAGGGCTGAAAATATTTTATCGATTGCCATAAATGCATCGCATTCTCTACTGTGTTTTAGTTTGAATGTCAAAATGATTTAGCTAGCTTTTAACTCAATTTGTACTAGTTTGTGGTGGGTTGTTCCGAAATGTTGAGTTATTTATTTTCTTTTCCAGTTACTTAAATAAATATTCTAATTCCACTTCTTTATTTTATTTGGGTACAACTTGCTGGCTGAGTCTGTCGGACTCTTATTGTTAACCCAGTTGCATTTCGAGAGAGCAACAAAAGCTCAATTTCCCCTTTATCGAGTCGGCCAGCCCTAAAAATTGACGAACAGGTCCCGAAGTCGAGAATATGCAACAGATTGGCGAGTTAAAATTAGGCCAAAGGCCCACTCTTAATCCAAATAAATTGTATTTTGTTACTTTTGGGCCTAAGCCCACTTATATGTTTATTATATTGTTAGAATTTAGGACAGGTGGCGAGAATTGGGCCTTTTGGTCCAAAACGAAATTAGGCCCAAGTGTTGGTCCAGGCGGACAGAAAAACCAAACTTGGGCCCAAATCTCTTTCCCTCTTCATTTTGATTATGTTTATTTACTTGTTAATATTTGTTGTTAATCTTAAGGTCGAAAAAATTCAAATCCTCAAAAGATACCCATTTTTTTTTTATTCAACAATTTAACTAAATCGATCTTTTAAATGAACTTAAAGAATAATTTTTTTGAGAAATATCTCACTTAGATATTAGCTCCACATGTTCCTTTTTTTTCCCCTTCAAAATGGTTCTAATTATAAAATCGCTCAATTCAAGATAAGTTAAAATATTTTAGCCAAGTAATTAATCACCGGATAACCGCATGTTAGCGGACATTTCGGGTGCTTTCAAACCCTTCCCGAAATGCTAATAAGAACCCCCGAACCCCCTATAAATACTTTCGTTAGATTTTTGTTTTAATCTTTTGAAAAAGTAGTTTTCTTGATTTTTCTTAAAAATTAAGTGGCGACTCTAAACCAGTCTTAAATTCATTTTTTAAATAAAACACTTCCTACCATGGCTCAAGCCTTTGCCATCTTGTCCCAAGAGGAAAAACAAAGAGAGGTGAGACCTCACAATCATACAGCCTTAGATTCTACCTCACTCAATGCATATGGCCAGAATAACAGTAGTGCAGAATACAAAGGGTTCAGAACAAATTACAGTTCATCTAGAGGGGGTGGAACCAGCTCTACAAATACAAACACCAATGTTGCGTTTAGGGGAAATTCCAGTACTAGCAGGTCATCTTTGTTTTGTGATTACTGCAAGAAGTCAGGGCACACAAAGGATAGATGCTACAAGCTACATGGGTATCCATCTAATCCAAGGTTTCAAAAGGGAAAAGGCACAGGTTCTGCAGCAAATGTATGTACATCTGATATGAATGGGCATCAGGCTGAGAAGGGACCTGAAATCAAGAGGCAAATGCCACTAAACTTGTCCAAAGATCAATATGAACAGCTACTTAACCTTTTAGGGACTCTGCAGGTTGGAAATGGAGCCTCTGACTCAGACAACTCAGACATTATGTTGAATGGAGCTGTGAATCTGGCAGGTATACTTGCTTGTTACTCCTCTATTACTGATATTGGTGATCTTTCTTGTAAATGCGTCAAACTAAATGCTGGCTCTTGGATCATAGACTCAGGAGCATCACACCACATGACTTACAGCAAAACCAACCTCACAAACATTAAATCACTTCCATACCCATTCCTAATTTCATTGCCTAATGGTTATAAGGTCAAAGTGATTGAAATTGGTGATGTCTGCTTAAGTCCAGCACTGACTCTGAACAAAGTATTGTTTGTTCCTAGCTTTAAGTTTAATCTGATCTCTGTTAATTGCCTAGCACTACAACTCAATGGTATAGTCAGCTTTAACAAATCTTCTTGTTTACTGCAGGGCCCTTCTCTCTGGAACTTGGTAGAGCCAAGAATGGTCTGTACTTCCTATGTCACAAGTGCCACAACTGTTATGCATCCTCTGCTCAAGATAATCCACATGTTACTTGCCATCTTGTTCCTTCTATAGCCAATATTGACAGGAAGAAAAATCCTAATGTGTGCACTACATCTTTTGTAAAAAGCCCTTCTATTAATAAAGAAGTTTGCAATACTGTTAATTCTCATTCTTCTCTTACTGATTCTTGTTCCTCATTTGCTAATACTTCCACTCATACTCATGATGATGAACTATTATGGCATGCTAGATTGGGACATGTACCTTTTGTGAAAATAAAAAACATTTCAAATATCCCTATAAATTTTTCAAATAAACAGCCGTTTACTTGCACCATATGTCCTATGGCTAGGCAAACTAGATTGCCCTTTCCAGAGAGTACCAATACTACCACTAAAGTGTTTGAGTTACTACACGTTGACTTATAGGGACCATACCACATTCCCACTCATGATGGTTATCATTACTTTCTCACTATGGTAGATGACCACAGTAGATCCACTTGGACACAATTACTAAGATGTAAGAGTAGTGCTCTCCAAACCATCAAAGCCTTCATATCCCTCATAGAAAATCAATTCCAAACCAAGCTGAAAGCTATAAGATCTGATAATGGTCTAGAGTTCACTTCAGCTGAGGCCACTCCCTTCTTTAATTCCAAAGGCATCATACACCAGAAAACTTGTCCTTATACACCTCAGCAAAATGGGATAGTGGAAAGGAAACATAAGTACCTTCTTGAAACAGCAAGAGCTCTTCTGTTCCAGTCACAGTTACCCATGAGGTACTGGAGGGATTGTGTATTGACTGCCACATATCTCATAAATAGATTGCCCTCTCAATTGCTTCACAATAAATCTCCATATGAACTATTATACCACAAACAACCCACATATTCTCATCTTAAAAGCTTTGGTTGTCTTTGTTTTCCCACTACCTTGAAGACTCATAAGGACAAATTTGAGCCAAGAACCACACCTCACATCTTTATTGGCTATCCTTTCAACACAAAAGGTTACAAGGTTCTAAATTTAGCTACCAAAAGGGTTCATATATCTAGAGATGTCATTTTTCATGAAAAAGTATTTCCATTTGTCATTGCTCCTGTTGGCTCTAGTTTTAATTATATCTTACATATGCTAATTCATACCACTGATATAACTTGCCTGCATGGGAAAACAAACCCTTTTGTTGATGATGATTTGCTGGACAATCTCACATCACATGAGATCACTGATGACCAAGTACCTATTAATACCAATCCATCTGAAGTCACTCATGAACCTACAACACCACATCCTTTGTCTGATTCCAATACCTCTACAAACAATAATACTTTGCCAACACTTAGAAGAACCACTAGGACAATTCATACTCCAAATTACCTCAAAGAATACAAATACACCTTGCCTAGCCTGCACTCCCTTACTTCTTTTATGTCCCAACATGATCCTGTTTGTTTCAGCAGTTTTTGTTCTGATAGTCAGCAGTTAGTGAAAACCATTTCACATGAATGTGAACCTAATTCATTTGAGGAGGCAATCTTGCATCCTGCCTGGCAACAGGCTATGACACAGGAGTTTGAAGCTTTGTATGCCAATGACACTTGGGATATGGTCACATTACCTGAAGGAAAGAAAGCTATTGGTTGCAAGTGGGTGTACAAAATCAAACATAAGGCTGATGGGAGTGTGGAGAGGTTCAAGGCTAGATTGGTAGTCAAAGGCTACACACAACAGGCTGGGATAGATTACACTGAAACCTTTTCTCCTGTGGTTAAAATGACCACTGTTAGAACCTTGATTTCTTTGGCTGTCAAGAAAGGTTGGGATCTATACCAATTGGATGTCAACAATGCATTCTTGCATGGTGATTTAAATGAGGAAGTGTACATGGCACCTCCACAAGGTCTTGCTATAGGTTGTGACAACATGGTGTGCAAATTGAAGAAATCCTTGTATGGATTGAAACAGGCCAGTCGACAATGGTATGACAAGTTGGCACACAGTCTGTGTTCAAAAGGATATCAACACTCAGATAGTGACTATTCACTATTCTATAAAAGGAAAGGATGTTCCTTGGTTTTTGTTGCCATATATGTAGATGACATAATTCTGACTGGGACTGATATTGATGAGATCAATTCTTTAAAAGTTTTCCTGAATGATCAGCTCAAGATAAAGGATCTGGGCAAATTACACTACTTTCTGGGACTGGAAATTTTATACAGACATGATGGTGTTCTTGTTTCACAAAGAAAATTCACTTCTGATCTCTTGAAAGACTTTGATGTACTGAACTACAAGTCCACCACATCACCACTTGATTGCACTGAGAAGTTGAAAGCTACAGATGGCAAGCTCTTGTCTGATCCTACTCACTATAGGAAGTTGGTTGGCAAACTAAACTTTCTTACCAACACCAGAATGGACATAGCTTATAGTGTACAACACTTAAGTCAATTCATGCAAACACCTAGGGAGCCACATTTGAGAGCAGCTTATCATGTACTGAGATACTTAAAGCACGACCCTACAATAGGGATCTTCATTTCAAACAAACCTGATCTCACTATTAGTGCTTATTGTGATTCAGATTGGGCTGCATGCCCTGATTCAAGGAAGTCTGTAAGTGGATACCTAGTGCTTATGGGTGATAGCCCTATCAGTTGGAAGTCTAAAAAGCAAGCCACAGTATCCTTGTCTTCTGCTGAAGCTGAATACAGAGCTGTAAGACAAGTTGTGGGAGAATTAGTGTGGCTTGAAAGACTGCTTGATGAATTGACTGTCAAATGCTCCTTGCCAATACATGTCCATTGTGACAGCCAAGCAGCAGTCCATATTGCCAAGAATCCAGTCTTTCATGAGAGGACAAAACACATAGAAATCGACTGTCACTTTGTTAGGACTAAAATCCAGCAAGGCTTGATCACACTCCAGCACATCCCCACTGATTCACAGTTGGCAGATATCTTCACCAAGGCTTTGACTGGGGTTAAACATACTGCTCTATTGAACAAGTTGTCTATCATTACCTCACCTCCAACTTGAGGGGGGGTGTTGAGTATATAGTGTGTACAATGAAGTTTGTTAGCACAGTAGAGTTGGTTAGTTAGTTGCAACAGTGAAGTTAGTTAGTTAGTTGGTTATTTTTCATTATTCTAGAATCGAGTAGATGCTTCTAGATTTTATTAATTAGAAATTGTATAAAAGGATCACAATGTAACTCTTATTGTTTTTCAGTTTTTCTTAAATGAAAGTTTTCTCTCTTCTCTTTCAATTCAGTATCTCTGTCCACAAGCTTGACCTCCATTAATGGAGGAACAGAGCAATTTAGCAGACTTATGCTGCTGATTTTATCAACATAGATTATATATTATTCTACTTAACCCTAATACTCCCTCTGTTTAACCCTAATACTCCCTCTATTTAAAACAAATGACTTACTTTTCAGTTTTCTCTTTAGTCTATTTAAAAAAGAATAACTTTTTTTCCTTTTTTCGCAACAATTTAATTTTAGATTAAAGAACATTTTGATACATTTGACGTAACTTTAATTTAGGACGACGAGATTAAAAAGACTTTTTTCTTTTCTTAAACTTCATGTCAAATCAAATTAGGTCATTCTTTTTTAAACGAAGAAAATAAATTCAATAGCTAAAAAGAAAAATTAAAGATCATTTCATATCAAGGATAAAAACTAAAAATCAGCTTATCTGAAGAAAAAAACATGTGATTAAATGTGTGAACAATATATCAATCTCGTACAAAAATGTATAATAATATATTAGAAATGTTTTTACACATTTTTACAGAGTTGATATCTCAAAAGGTCACTCAACTTTGAAAAATTATTTAGTAAAGTCATTAAACTTTATTTTTTATCAATAAAATCACTCAACTTGGACATTTATATCAATAAAATCACTCAACTTAGACATGTGTATCAATAAAATCACTCAACTTACACATGTGTATCAATAAAATCAATCAACTTAATTTATTATTAAATTTATTTTATATGAAAAAAAATTTTCTTTTATGTCATGTAAATATATAGACTCCACAAATAAATAAAATCAAATTCGTAATTTGAAATTTCAAATAAAAAAATTCTCGATTTTTTTTGTCTAATCACAAGGGTCTCTAGGTCTTGATTTTAAAGCATAAAAAATACTTTTCTTTTGAAAAGATTTTTTTAGAACTTTGACCAAAAATAACTGTTGCCATATTAACATCGGCAAAAAAAAAAATCAAAAAAAACTTTACTACCCAAATATCGTAGAATATTTTATTTCTTTTTTTAAAAAAAAAAAGAACTTTCTAAAATAAGCAGATAAATTGAATTCCATAATCAAATTAACACTAATTAATATAGCATTAGCTGGCATAGTTTTAGTTTGAGAAAAATCTGAGATTTTTTTAATTTGAATTTGAATTTTTAAATTATGAATTTGATTTTATTTATTTGTGGAGTCTATATTCATATGGTATAAAAAAATATTTTGACATGTTGATTTTTTAAAGATAATAAATTGTATTTAATGATTTTTTTTATATAAAAGTCTAAGTTGAGTGATTTTTGTGATACAAAACCAAGTTTAATGACTTTGTTAGATAAATTCTCAATGTTGAGTGACTTTTTAATATATTAACTCTATTTTTACACTATAAAAAAATTGAATTTCCTCTCTTATGAACTTCAACCCATGAAACTATATTCAAAATGCGTCAAACATATCATCAAACAACTCAAATCCTCCCAGACTCTTTTCAAATTATAAACACAACTTTAAAATGATATCCCAAATGAATCGAATTAACAATTTATCAAAACATTCAATAAATTACAAAACCTATATGTTAACTTTCAAGCCTTTTAAGAAATCCCTATAATGGAGTTTTAAAATTTTCAGTTTGATTGACCAAACAATGTTTAAATCTATTATGATACATGTATTTTTCTCTCAATCAACAAATTAAGAAATTATACATTGGTTTCCCTCAAGTATATTTCCAATTAAGTACCAAATGAGCTAAGTATTGGGTGCCCGTTTGAACATAGATAATTAGATATTCTCAAAAATATTTGAGAATTTTTTTGATAAATCTTCTTTGGCTACAACTTATCATTATTTAGTAAATATTTTTTGCAAACAATTCAAATTTTTAAATACTAGAAAAACTAGTACGTGAGTCAAATTTGTTGTAAAACTTAAGAACAAAAGAATAATATAAAGATGAAGACAAGAAGAATATAAGACAAGAGGAACAATATGAGATAACTTTATTTCTTTCAAGTGTTCACCAAATCTTCAAGTGTTTACAATATGAACCCTTATGCCTCTATTTATAGTGTAACATAGAGGCATACAAAAGGTTAGTCATAAACATGACATTAACATGAATATAATGGAGGAGGTTATGAAAGTGAAAGGTTACAAGAATAATGGTTATAAAGTTGGAGGTTATGGAGGTTATAGTTATCTTCATAATGGAGGAAAGTAATGGACAATATGGGTGAGAGTAACTTCTTGGCGTAATGGACATCCACACTATAATATTTTATAACACTCCCCCTTGGATGTCCATAGATAATATGTCTAGTTAAAACCTTACTAGGAAAAACCCTGTGGGAAAAAATCCTAGTGAAGGAAAAAGAGTACACATATTTTTTAATACGCTTTGAATGTTGCCTCGTTAAAAACCTTACTAGGAAAACCCAATTGGGATAAAATCATGGTTAAGGAAAAGAGTACAACGCGTATTTTTATCCCCCGATAAAAACTTTATTTGATATCTCGGAGACGATGCATTCCAATCTTATATCACAACTTCTCAAATATTGATGTTGTCAATCCTCAGTGAATAAGTTTACAAGATTATCACTTGAATGAGTCTTTGAACGTCAATCTCACCATTTTGTTGAAGATCATGTGTGAAAAATACTTTTAGTGAAATATGTTTTGTCCGATCTCCTTTGATTGTATTCTTACTTCAATTGAGCTATATATTATTTTCGTATATGGTGCCTGGAATATCCTTTTCAAAAGAAAATCACATATTTTCTGAATATGATAGATCATGATTCCAACCAAACACACTCCCGACTTAATTCATAGATCAATATTATTTCTGCATGATTTGAAGAAGTGGTTATTAATGTGATTCTTTGAATTTCCAAGATATTGTTGCGTCTCCATATGTAAATAATAGTCCATTTGCGATCGAGCTTTATGCAGATCAAATAAATATCCTGCATCTACATAATCAAATCATTTCTAACTCGGAGATTGATCATTTCAGTTTTATTGAAGCTCGACTTTTCTTCTGAAAGAAAATCACACATATTTTATGTGTTAAGTCACTTGCTTTGTTAGTTTCTTGTCATAACTTGAAAGTTAATATAACAATCCTTTCACATAACTTTCGTTATGTATATCAAATAATCTTCTAGCATTTGTATAACCATCAATCTGTAAGTGCACCAATTGCACTAATACATGACATTTTAAATCATTCTCATGAGATTAAAAAGATTATTTCTCTGTGTCTCAGTCTCAAAACCATTGGGTACTCAATGGAATTGTTTTAAGACCTTTTAAATCCTTCAAGAATTATATAACCTTCATCGTCTAGTTAGACATGATAATCAGTCATTATACATATTCAAGTATTTCATCTATTGCCAGACTGAAATAAATTTCATTGCATCCACCACTGGAGAACATATCTCCATTTAATAATGTCAGGACTTCTACGAAAATTCTTTATGCCCCGAGGCACAAATCGTACTTTATATCTTACGGTTATACTTTCGCACAATGATTCATTTGTACCCACTGACATATATTTTGATCTATGAACTATAAGTTCAAAAATATCACTTTTCTAAGTGAAACAAAATATATTTGAATAGTGCATTTTATTTGGCCAATCATTTATCTGTCCACATTATATGACATATTCAAATTTAAGATCCTCGTAACCACTTATAGCATTGAGTTATACTTCATATCAAAGATACAGTCGACGGTCATTTTTACTCGATTCCAATATGACATAACTTATCGAGATCTCTTCATTTTTCATCAATTTCAAGTACATGAACCTTTGCCAAGGTTTTATGAAGTGTTATGTCATAGTTCTCTTTCAAAGCACTTACCTCATTATCATGACCATTTTGATAATTTGCTCCTCTCCTTCCTCAAGGAGTTTTACGTTTGGAATTGATTGGTCTATCACGCTTCTGGCGTACCATAGACTCTGTCCTTCAAGGACTATTTATTGGAGCATTTGCAGCTTAATTAAAATATTGGGTCAACAAATACATCTGGCATATGAATTATCTCTTGAACTTCAAGTTCACATTTTTTTTAATGAGGATCTAGATAATTCACCCCACACATAATTTCAGCTACTAAACATATCTCCCCCTAATGTTAGAAAATCTAACATTCACCCCAACCTCATTTGGGGATCCATCTTTATGCGTGGTGGAGCAATAAAATCATATGTGCACACATCAAATTTTTAGATGAAAATTATTTGGTTCCTGACCCTGAACCAATTGTGATGGGAGAACCTTGTTGTCTTGATGCATACACGTTAAATAAACTCATCTCATATCAAATTTTATTTGAGAGATTTGTTCTCATAATCATTGGTCTAGCTATAATTGGAGGCATATAATTTCTGTTAAATCAACCAACATTATCAACATAATTTTATAGTTTGGAACTGTGCTCTTAATTTAATAATTCGAGCAAACAACCTTACCAAAACCAATTTGTAAGTTGATACAATGCACATGTGACCATACCATAGATGCATCTATTAAATCATAATAGTAAGTGGTCCACATGGCAGGTGAACGGGCCCATATTCACCTTTTTATATGTTCCAAATAATTTTAGGAGATACAATCCCAACTTTAGCTGGTACAATGATCATGTTATCATGAGAACAAGCAACACATGAGAATTCTTGAAGAATCTTTTATTTCTTCATCATATAGCCACATGAATTCTCAATTCTTTGCATCACATTTCAACCGAAATGGTCAACTGGTTATGCCAACTGATATTTATTCTAGTAAACTTATAGTTTACTTTTGCATGCGATTCCATCATCATGTCTATATTTGTATACAACAAACAAGAGAAAGGCGGGTAACCTTTTATGTAAATATTCATAACCCGCTTTGATTGTAGTAATCAGAAGATATTTAATCTTTCAATAATTTACAGTCTCAATATAATAATTTTTCTTTTCAATTCCTTCAAAACTTAAAAAGTTTCTTTTGAGACTTACTACAACCTCAATATTATGAACTATTTCATTTTCTAGATAGTAACAATTTAGTCCTTCCGAAACTTTCAATTAATTTTTTGTACTGCCACAAATTTCACAACACCATTCTTATGGTGACCATCTCCTTCAAGGAGAATACATGCAAGACTTATTTCTTGACAACCAATGACAAATTTGTGTTGTCACACAATAATATTTATTTTGGTCATGACCACAACCTTTATAGGAAAGAATTATTTCTTTCTTTTGTTAGCAATAGTTCATGATAGAACATATCACAATATTTGTGATGTACTCGAAGTATATGATCAAATAATCATTTATGTCAAAATATTTCTTTTCAATCTCTCAAACCTTCCGTAGAGGTGAGATGTGGCATTTATCCAACAATATATGAACATGTTCTTATCCATACGAACACAAGTCACATTTTCTTCTAGAAATGGACCATAACCATTTGTACATGCTCCATAAGTTTTTATTAGAAACTCATAGTCATGATTTGGCATTATCAAATTTATGTGACTCACCTCAACATCACTTTAAGAGGTCAAATGTATCAAATGTACTACCACTTTGTATTCCTTTATTTTGATGGATGATTTACAAAACTTTTCAAATTTGGGTTGTACCAACAACAATGTGCCCAATAACTTCTCATACCACTTTGATGGATAAAAATTACCTTCACATTTGAAGGAACATCTTAAGAAACAATGTGTCCAATAACCTTTCATGCCACTTTAATAGACAAATTACCTTCACATTTGAAGGATCATCTTAAGAACCCATAAAGTTCTTCTTTTTAATTACCACAATCATATTAACATATTTACCACACACATATTCATACATTCAACCACTTGTCATTTTTCAGACATATTATGTACTGCTACCACATTCACATAAGAGAATGGAGCAAATTAATTGGGCAAATTTCATGACTTTCAGTCAAAAGTATACAACTTTGTGTTAGTCATCATCATATCATCACTATAGTGCATTAGGACTTAAACCCAATGTCTTACCCATATAAAGACGCCTTTGGTCATAAATCGATGGGACTTGAACCCAACTTCTTATTATCATGGTGCACCGAGACTTTACTCAATGTCTTACCCACTTGGTGCGGTGAAACTTGAATTCACCGTCTTACCCTCAATCAATGTCTTAAAAACCAAATGCATTACCAAAATATAAATATTGAATACCATAAATATAATCTGAATTTGACTTAAAATTGAATAAAAATGAACAAAACTAATTAATTAGAATAACACGTTGGAACCATATAAAAGTCCCAAGTTAAAATAAATTAAAACATTTAATAGTCCCTCTCAATATTGTTATGAAGATTATCATAATTTACTAACAATTTTAAAATAACCACAAAACAAACTTTGTTAGTACAAATAATATATTAATAACTCAACAAGTAAATATTTATATAAAGAAAAATCAAGAGGTACAAAAGTAATCAATAATGATGATCCAATTAGTATGTATATGCCACATAACTCAATAACTTATCTTTTAATAAAACAAGATCATAAAGAACAATTTCTTTACAAATTATTAACTTACAAAACTAATTTTACTTTTTAACTATTTAAGTGATCAAACTGTTGGACTCATATAATTTTGAGATGAAAAGAAAACTAATGATGCATAATCAAAAGTAAAATACAAAATAGATTATATAGTAATTTACCTTGTTTTTGAGAGAAAAATAAACAGAAATATTTTTAACTTCTTTATATTTACTTTGTTTCAATCCTTCAATAGTAGAACAATCGTGTTGATAACGTGTTGTAAAACTTAAGAACAAAAGAACAATATAAAGATGAAGACAAGAAGAATATAAGACAAGAGGAACAATACGAGCAGTGTTTTGGGAAGTGAGAAGCGGAAAAAAGCGACGAGGGCTCGCTTCACAGAAGCGAGAAGCGAGAAGCGAAGCGCGCGCTTTTTTTAAGTAAAGCGATATTTAGTATAAAAATAAAAAAATATTAAATAACTGAATAGAGGTAATATATTCTTAGATTAAAAGTAAATAGATAGTCAATAATACTCATAAGTCATAACATATAAAGCAAAAAATCAAAAACATAATTAAATCACAAAAGAATCAAACTCCTATTCTTCAACAAGATCCTCAAACTCTTCAAGTGCCATAACCAAGGGTTCTACTTGGTCATCATCTTCTTCATCATCAGAAGGCTCATCAACAAGGTTTCGACTTGAACTGGAACCTCTAGCTCCTCTTTCATTGCCCCTTAAAGTACTCCCCCTAAAACTATAAATATTCTCCTCAACACCACTTGCCATAGAAACATCACCATAAGTGAGACTTTCTCCTTCATACACTTCTTCATCTTGGTGATCTTGGGGTGCTCCGGTTAACCATTCATTTGCCTCATCAATACTATCCAACAAAATTGGATCAATGGTATTACGAGCATTGTAACGACGCGCCAATGTTCTATTATATTTGATGAACACTAGATCATTGAGGCGTGTCAACTCAAGCCTATTTCTCTTTTTACTATGAATCTGCACATAGTAGAAAGGAATTAATAGGAGGACTTAGGATGATTAAGATACCTATTAATTTAGTAATAATGTAATGTAGTTTCTCACATGTTCATACACGCTCCAATTTCTCTCACAACCGGATGCGCTACAAGTTAAACTTTGCACTCTAATAGCAAACTGTTGCAAGTTTGGGACATTATGACCATATTGCATCCACCATTCAACTGTAGAAGAGTTATTTTAAAAGATGTGTAATAACTTAAAAGTTGAAGCTTTAAACACAATTAAAAGATGAAATTCTCACCTGGTGACCTTAAGGTTCTAGCTCTAATGGCTGATTCAATTCCAAGTAGGCCATCCGCTTTCATGTACACACCAAGCTCCTCCCCTATTTTGTCTTGCAAATTTTTATCTGGGATCATCCTCTCAACACATTTATGATATCCCTGCCACACATCTTCAGTTAAAGTCTTCATGTCATTATTTTTATAATAGAGCCCTGGGTTCAAAATGTGTCCCGCTGCATGCAAAGGTTGATGAAGTTGATCTGTCCACCTTGCATCAATGATTTCAAAAACACTCTTATATTTCCTTGTATCATAATTGAATGCCTTTTCAATACTTTCTTTGGCCCTGTCCATGGCTTCATAAATGTAACCCATTGGTGGTTTTTTCTCCCCATCCACCATACGAAGTACATGAATTAAAGGACCACCAACTCTAAGTGCTTGAACAACGTCATTCCAAAAAAATGGACTAATGATGTGTCTCGCAACTTCTTTACCAAGAGTTTCCTTTGAATAGATACTCTCATTCCATTCAGTTGACATAAACAAAGTTCTCAAATTTTTCTTTTGCTTATAAAAACTATACAAAGTCAAAAAAGCTGTTGCGAATCTTGTCTTGGCGGGTTTTACCAAATTTCTTTGCTTTGTGTATCTCCTCATCATATTCAACAACAATGCCCTTTGATTGATATAAGCATGTACCTTAACAGCCTTACCAAAAACTGTTAAAAAAAATGGTAGTTAAAATGTAAAGAAACTAACATAAAGTTTAAAAAAGAAAATTAAATATCAAGACTCAAGTTCACCTGTAGAATACGGGGCTTCTTTGAAAATGTCACCAAACATCAAGTTGATACAGTGAGCAGCACAAGGAGTCCAGAAAATATGTGGGAACACTCCCTTCAACATGTTACCCGCTTTTTTGTTCTCACTTGCATTATCAGTCACAACTTGTACCACATTTTCCTTGCCTATCTTCATGATAGTCTTCTCAAACAAGTTAAACATCTTATTAGAATCGGTAGAAGAGTCACTAGCATCATAAGATTCAAGAAACACACTCCCTCTTGGAGAATTCACCAAAACATTAATGACCATTTTTCCATTCCTTGCTGTCCATTTATCCATCATAATGGAACAACCATACGTTTTCCATTGAACCTTATGTTCTTCTACTATCTTGTTTGTCTTTTCCACCTCCTTTTTTAGAAAAGGAACTCTTACCTCATGATAGGTGGGGGGCTTCATTCCAGGGCCATATTGGCCAACTGCCTCAATGAATTCACCAAAACTCTCTGTGTAATTAACACAATTGAAAGGAAGCCCTGCATCATACATCCACCTAGCAAAAGCAGATACAACACGATCCCTCAAAATCTTTCTAGAAGATTCTAAGTCAATAGGTCCACCTTTTCTCTTTTCGTTTGGTTTTTGCGAGAAATAGAGATTCATAGGACCCTTGATAGTGCTATTGATGGAAGACCCACTCCCACTACTTGAAGGCATCCTTTGATGCTTTGAGGGAGGCCCCATTGGCATATTCACTTCAACTTCATCATCATCCATTTCATCATTATCAACAAGATTAACCATGGATGCTTCATGGTTCATTTGAATTTTAAACTCATTTTTCTTCAACAAATATTCTTTGATCTCTTCCTTCACTTTATCCGGGACGTTCGGACATACTTTTACATCTCTATAGCCACCGATAAGATGCTTTTTGTGACGAAATATTCCTCCATTGTATGTCACATCACAAAAGCTACATTTAACTTTTGTGTTACTACCCATAGGAGTTCCATACGCCCAAGCCGGATCCCTTTTTTGTGACATTTTGAATAAGAAAATACAACTTCACTAGTTACTACAAGCAAAAAAGAAGTGTCACTTAGTAACAAAACAACAA